>VXAD01008924.1:11300-89879 GCA_013399195.1 Dicrurus megarhynchus | reverse complement strand
TTTTTTTTTTTTTTCCCCAAGCAGGGAAAAACATCTTTGGAAACTGTGGAGTAACATTTGCAGTCAACCTAAAGTTACAAAACATGAAAGGAGCCATACACGTTGTGTGTATTTCTGTATTTGTCTAGGTACAAATCCATCTCAAAGCACTGCAGAACAGGTAGGTGTGACAGATACTGCAGATGCTACTGATGTGAGGCAGTTCATTGCATTACTGGTTCATTTTGAGCTATTCAGTCAGCTTTGCTAAGAGTATCATAGATGATTAAAGCAGCAGAAATAGGTAGTGACTTCCATGACAAAAGGCACGGCTGCCATAAATCTTGTTGAGATGCTCTAATGCAACAGCATCTAACTGGCAAGTGCCAGTCAGCTGAGCCCTAAGTAATCTGTGAAAAAGCCTAGACCCCACAGGCACTGCCATCAGTAGCCCAAAACAACTTGCAGCCATGCTAGTGAATCATTTAGGTTGGAAAAGACCCCCAAGATCATTTAATTCAACCATTAACCCAGCACTGCCAGTAATCACAGGTCCCCAGGTGCCAAATCCACATGTTTTTTAAATCCCTCCAGGACAGTGACTCCACCACTTCCCTGGGCAGCCGTTTCAGTGCTTGACAACCTTCAGGTGGAGACACTTTTCCCAGTATCCAATCTAAACCTCCACTTTCACACTTGAGGCCGTTCCCTCTCCTCCTGTCCCTGTTCCCTGGGAGCAGAGCCCAACCCCCCTGGCTGCCCTTTCCTGTCAGGGAGTTGTGCAGAGCCACAAGGTCCCCCCTGAGCCTCCTTTTCTCCAGGCTCAGCTCCCACAGCTCCCTCAGCTGCTCCTGGTGCTCTAGACCCCTCCCCAGCTTGGTTTCCCTCCCTGGACCTGCTCCAGCCCCTCCATGTCTCAGTGAAGCACCTTGCTGTTCAAGATGATGCAGTCACATCCAAACTCACTTGCCAGGAATGGTCTCTGACCATCAAGCCTCCTGCAACCATGATCACATGCTGTTACTTTAAAAATTAAACTCATCTCTGCACATCAGCAGGGGTGGGCATGAACACAAGGCTGGTGTAGGATTCTCTCTCCAGGCTCATGGCTCTCACAGCTGCACACTCACTGGTACCCAGTAAAAACAGCCACCCCATCACCTCCTAGGTCTGTGGTGCTTAGAGCAGACTGACAAGGCAGCAGGGACCTTGAAGATTTTTGTGATTGCTCCTGCTGCTGGCTGATTTTCAAAGCAAGTGCCCTTCCTCTGCCCCTCTCTTCTTACCACCCGTGTCTCCTGTTAATCCCAGCTGTTGTATCAATGCTTTCAAACTTGAGGAAAGTTTCACATCTGATCACAGAAAAAATGTAACAACCTCCCTGACATGAAGGGCAAATGAAACGTTGATCATCGAGGCTCTGGTGACAGGTGCTGAGTGCCAGAGGCAATTGTCACTTTGCTGTGTGCTGGGTTCATGGAACACCTAGTGAAGCCCTGCTAAATGCCACTGCCAAAATATCAGCAGGAAAAAAAAAAGAAAATCCTTCTTTCAACAGGTACCTTTAACCTGTTGGTGGCTGTCAGACCTGCATTTTGCTATGTAGAAAGTTCATGGAAAACTATGGGGAAAGTGCAAATATATCTAAAAATAAGAATTTTTTTTTTCATCCTGAGGCAGTCAGCAAAATGAAACCTTTCCCAGTTCAAGGATTCAGCCAGATGTCTCATTTTTCTGTAGTTTCCATCCCATGGCTGGCATTGTTGTTTGTCCTCTGTGAAACAGTGGGGATGTTCTATGACCAGAACTTCCAGTGTCCTTCCCAAAGTCATGAACTGCTGTAATTTTTGGGAGGCAAATACCCATTAGTGAAGAATCCTGTACTGCACCAGTGTAAAACAAAACTAATACTAAGAGAATGACAAGCAAGGAAATTCTGCTGATTATTGAGAAAAAATTTGATGTCAGGAATTTTCCAATGACACAAAGCACTATGTGAAGAGCACCATTTTTCTCTCATCTTCCAAAGAAGCCCATGGGCATTTCCATATTTATGGTTTACAGAAAGAAAACAAATCCAGTAGGTATTCCATTAAATACTACGACCTGTAGGCATTAGCCTAGATTTTGTTTTCTTGTAATGGGTTCTGCAGAAAGCCTCTTCTAATGTAGGGCTGGAGATGAAAAATCTGCACAGATCCAATGTCGAAGAGGACATTTGGTCTTGCCTTTGCATGATTGTGATAACTGAATTCTACAAAAAGTGAGCTCTAAGTAAGTAGACAGTTATCTGTTTATATTACGCTGTCATCCACTTCATTTTCCCAGTTATAATTACAGTGGTATCTCTACTACTGGTCCAGCTACTTATGGAAAGAAAACATTTGCATATGTCACATTACCCATTATGTGCAAAAATAACTAGCTAATATTGTAGTGTCTGAATGTCAGATAAATTAGATATGCTGAGACCTCAAACATAAAGTAAACTGCACAAAACTGAATTTGTATGGAGGAGTTCAATAAAGTCTAGGCTCAGAACTGAGTTGAAGGTTCAATAACTTTCTTGTCTTATAAATCTGAATTTTAATTCAGGGTAGGAGTTTAGGTAAGGGTAGGGGTGAAGCCTGTCAAGTGTGGTGCACTGAACTTTTTAGAAGCATAGAAACAATGACAAGCCTCATCCTAAAGGGTTACGAAAGTCCATTTTACCAGATGAGTGGCTCTGCCTGGATTAATATGTCACAACTGGAACTGCAATTTTAACTTGAATATGCTTCTAATTTCTTTGTTCCTTTTTCACAGTATTACAGCTATAGGGGATAAGTAATAAAACCACAACCATAAGCAATTAGTTGCTTAAAAATGGTTAAATTAATATTCTGTTTGAGGTTTTTTTTATATTATTTGCTTCACATCACGACACTGTTACATCAACTTGTCTTCTCTGCCCTTCCAGTCTCTATTCCACTAAATTTCTCCTCTCCTCTCCTCTCCTCTCCTCTCCTCTCCTCTCCTCCTTCTCTTTTTCTTCTTTGTCTTCCAGCTTTATATATAATTCCATCAATACCTCGAGGCAAACTATTTGATGATAATAATAAAAAAAAAAATCTCATTTTGCTGTAGTTTGTGGAGGGAGTTTCATTATCGCGTGTCACTTGGTTACAAGATTTTATGGGACTGTAACTCCTAAAGGACCTTTTAAACACACATTTTTATGGCAACTAAACTCCACGATAAACGAAAGCATTAAAATAAGATATTGGAGTTGTTTCCTTTTGTCTTTGATGGATATGAATTGGCGACATAAAAAGTCTTGTTTCACCCTCAAACCCCTGCAGCAACCCCTTCCCTTTTGAGTAGGTTGTGAGCCGGAAAACGAATACGTTTTCTGTGTGAGCTTGGACTGAGCAGCAGCACAGCAATGACAAACCCAAAACTTGGTCCTGCAGCACTAAAAGAGGACTTCCTTAACCACAGGTTTTGCTTTCCTTTCCAACCCTTTTTTAACCTTTAAATATAGACATTTATTTTCACCAAAAGGAGCTACTTTTGTTCTTTTGTAAGGAATACCTGTGCTCCAGCCATCCAGTTGGTGTTATGCATTTACCTCTTTGTTTCACTCACACAAATGCAGAAGCCACAGAAAAATTCCAGAGGCAGATTTAAAAAATATATTTTTTCTGTTGGCATCTGAACTAGCTAAAAGTTCTAGAGGGTTCCCTGTAGGCTTATGTGGATGACATTTGAAAGTGTGTTTAAAATTTAGAGCAATTAACTGAGATGCAGAAATGCATGAGCAAGCAAGTAAAAATCTTTCCTTTTTATACAGGAAATTTAAGACATAAAATTCCTTCCTCAACAGTAAACACTGCTTATGACAATCTTCACCTTTTCTTCTGCTTAAAATACAAAAATAAACAAAATGTAGAAATTGAGAAGGCCACATTTTTTATGAAGGTGGTTATTGGGAAAGTCACAGGATCAAAGTGCAAAGAACAAATAGAAGAAGAATAGAATAGAATAGAATAGAATAGAATAGAATAGAATAGAATAGAATAGAATAGGCTTTTCTCAGATCACTTTGGAAAAGAGTGTAACAGCTGGTTCTAGCTCCTCATCATGCAGGACTCAAGGCTTTAGGGAATGCAGATAACACTGGTGCTCTACCATTTCAGAGGAGAAGGGTAGTTACAATATTCTGTAGCTCTTTGAAAGTCCAAGGCTAGGTAAGACTACTCCTTCATTTAAAATATCTATTTTATTCCATTTCTTATTCCATTCTGAACACTGCAGTGATTTGAGATGTTGAATCTGCCTGTGTTTCCACAAGAAATGCTTACCATTTGTTACCCTTTGTATTCATTGGTGCCTAATGAGTGATGCTCAGCTGCCTACCAAGGTTAAAACTGTGAGGATTAATGTTTAAATCTTAATCAGAGTAATGACACTTTTTGATTTGAACTACCCTGAAATCAACAGGTCTGGTGCCATTACTGAGCCTCTGATCAGTTTCAAGACTATCTTGTACTAGTAGTGGATATGAAAGAATATTTTAGTTGGCCTCACAGGAACTTGTGGACCAGGTTGAAGCAGAAAGAAAACTGGAGTTTGATTAGCAAGCAGAGTGGTCCAGAGAGAGCAAAGAGCACCGGTAAAACAGAGGGAAGAATCCCAGAATCCCAGAATCCCAGAATGGTTTGATTTGGAACAGACCTTCAAGACCATCTCATTCTACCTCTTGCCATGAGCAGGGGCACCTTCCATTTTCCCAGGTTGTTCCAAGCCCTGTCTAACCAGGCCTTGAACACTTCCAGGAATGGGGCAGCCACAGCTTCTCTGGGCACCCTGTGCCAGGGCCTCACCAGCCTCACTGGGAAGAATTTCCTCCATGTATCTAAACCAAATTTCCCCTATTTCAGCTTGAAAGAGCCTGCAGCAGCAGACAGCGCTCTTTATAGCTGACTCTTAGCCATAGCACCATCAAGGGAAGCTCCCTTAGTTTTACAATAAACTTAGATCGAGTTTTAGGTTTGGAGATTTTTTGCTTTTGCTTTTTAAATTTTATTTCCCTTCTCATTATTCTTCGCACAACAAAATATGTTCAGCACTTAAACACAAAAGAAACATGGACCATGGGAAAGCAAAAGCTTCAGGGGAAAGAAAATACACATGTAATCTTTCATACACAGAGTCAAACAGTACAAAAGGAAAAAAAAACATCAAGGAGACAAACAAGAACAAGTATCAGATGAGTCAAGACAGAGATTTCAGGAAGAAAGACATTCTGGCCACTGCTGTGCTGGGATGTTTCCTTGTCACATGGTGCTTAATCATAATAAATTAAGTTTTATTTTGCATCTTGCAACATGCTAACTTGGCTCAGCAGGTAATGGGAGGAGTCCTGGGTCGCCAAATGGTGTTTAACAGAGAATAACAACAATTTCCCCCCTGCAGGCTGGCATAAATAATGAATTCAAAACGTGCCTCTTTTGAGCAGTTCATTCCAGCTGCTTCTTGTTCTTAAAGCTCGTTGGGAGGTTTAACACCAGAAAGTCAGCCCTCCTGAAGCTGCAATTATCAGTCCTGGGAAATCGTGAGTTTGATCAAAACAAAAAAAGCTCCATGTTGTCAGACATGGAGAACTATGAGGGCTCCTGCAAAGTTCAGTGAAGGTCCAGCCAAGGTGACCCACGTCCCACTTGAAGGTCTGTTATGGGATGGACTCAGTTTGTCCAGCATGGGTCTGAAACGCCACCACATCTGAGAGATGCCACACCTTCCCACCTTCTTTCTGCCAGCCTGAATACCAGCAGGGACTTCAGAGGTTGAGTCCCTGGGCAGGGACACACCACAGAGGAGATTTAGGTCAGGCAGTGGCAAGGGAAAAATAAAACCCAAGTTTTCTAAGGCTCCGTGTAGGTAAACATGGTGAGAGATCGCCTGGAGAAATAGAGGCACCTCCTGGGCTGCAGTGGGGTGTAAGGACAGGCTGGACAAGCAGCAGTCAGGTTTTAGGAATAGTTTTCCTGCTTGTGAGTGGAAGGATTGACCAGTCAGTCAGACCTTTGAGGTCCCTTGCAGCCCTGTGTTCAGTGATTGATGGAAATTGTGATATGCGTGAAAGCAACTTGCTCTGAGGTTCAAGAGGGCTGCATTCAGTGCCTCTTCCTGTTCTCTGGAGTTGTTTTGCTACTGTCTGTGCTAGGAGCAGGGTCAGATCCTTAATTAAAGCTGTGATTGGCTGTAAATATATTTTCCTGTGACTAATGAAGGGTCTGCCACTTGTTAGTAGCAATTTCCCTGCGGGGATCTTCACATTAGAAAAAAAGAATGAGACCAAATGACTGCACAGAAGGCACTGGTGGGTCATTAAGTAATGGTAATAAATATATATGAGTATTTACAGTTGTCTAGGGCTTTGCCTGATCTCTTGAGATGGAGAAAGGGGTGGTTGGGTGTGTGGTGGGGGTTCTCTTTTGTCCCTATGAACTGCAGCAAATTATCCCTGTCAAAATCAAGCCTTAAGAGAATAGAGCACTTAAATAAACATTTCAATCCCTCTTTGTCATCAGAGTGACAGACAGCCTTAAATGCAGCCTCATGCCTGTGCCATAGAGCTGGGATTAATGGTGCTGAAGCCCAGTCCAGGGTCTGAAGCAGAGGCTGTTGCAAAGTACAGATGTTTGTTTTCTATCCTAAAAGGAGACTCTCCCGAGATTTGCTCCTAAGCCAGATGGAGATTATCTGTGCCAGGAAGGTCATCCACCAAAAACCTTGCTGTCACAGGGTAAAGTGCCTCTCCAAGTCAATCCTGGCAGAACTTTGTTCTTATTGGAGAAGTTACTTCTCGGGCAAATATGTCTAATTTCTGTTGTCCATTGCTCTGTGTACTGCATTTATCTCACATTTTTGGCTTGACCCTCATTGCTGTGGTGTCCTGGTACTCATGAGCTTGATTTTCATTCATGCAGCCTCCTGCAAGGAGGAAAATTGATGCAGTCCTCGAAGAGAGAGATGACTTCCCACACTGGCAGACACAGTGTGCCTCGGTTACTCCAGCAGAAACCTGAATTGCTGTGGGTGGGTGAAACACCCAATCTTTTCTTTTGAAGGTTTGACACTACTTCGTTCTGAACAGTCTGAGTAGAGACTGAGGGGTCCTGGAAGAGGGTTTCATGGAGGTTTGTTTTCTGCTGAGGTTTTGGATGGCTGGTCTCAGTTTGGGGGTGGTAGTTAGCCTGGGGAGCAAAAAGCTGAACCCCAATGTCTGACATTCTGTCTCTGTAGGGTATGCCTGCAGGGGTTCTCTGATGTCTGCTCCGTGGAAAAAATTATGCTGAGACTTTTACCGTCATGGGCCATGAATGGGGTTTCTCTAGGCAGGTGTCTGTCTTCTTGAATCTTTTTAGAACCTATCTGTGTTTTTTGCCTTTTTAATGAAACTTTCCTGTGAGTTTGGACCTATAAATATGCATGAGCTCCCTCAGGAAACATGTTCCCTGCTCTCTTTAGGAAAGAATAGTGATAAGCAGCACTGATGGGAAGTGTGTGACTTTTAACTGGCAAGAAAGGTGACAGGCAAGAAATAATATTCTTCTCCTTCCAGATGCCAAATAGGGTTAAACTTCACTAGTTCCCAGCCAGAAAACACAAATGTCTCCCATATAACTATATATTTTTCGTTGCCATTAATTACTGTATTTTCTTTTTTTGCTCTCTTTGCTCTAAGTGTCCTACGTATATTAACAGCAAAAATTAAGATAAGGCTGTTTTGGAGAGAGGATAAAAAATGGAAAAAGTATGTGAATTCAATTTATGGTCTATCTGGAGATAAATGAGGCTTTGCCCATACCGTGTTTAATCCAGTTTCAACAATACCAACGTGTCTGTAGTAATTCACAGGGTATAATGTGAGGTTTTATAGAGGTACTTGGCACTACACACTATATATTATTTGGGAGAGGAAAAATATTTCTGTTTTACAGTTGTTTAGCATAAAAATTACACCCAGTTTTCCAGGCCACACTGAAGGATATATCTCGCTTTCTTTGATGTTATTTATTTTAATGGGATCTGTTTAAATTAGGCTTTGCTCATCCTGTTTAGTAACTGTGTTCCCATGAGATCCCCATAACAGTGTGTCTAGCTCTTTTATGGCAGGGAATCCAGACCCATATAAATACCAGCCAAGCCCCAGGTGGGAAAGAATAAAACTAGGGATTGGTAAAACTGAGGAAGAGATGATTTATGCTGCAGGAGAGGGAGGTGGGTGAATGTAAAGCTCCTTGGGAAGGGGCTCACAGAAGAAGGTCTCATCTAGTTCCTTTCCCCAGGTTCAGGGGGATGCCTGCAGCAGTGTCCTCATGAGGATGTGGACTTGTCAGTGAGGACTTCCTGACTTAAAACAGGCTGGTTCCTTACACACACCAAGCATCTGCATTATGACTCACAAATCATGAGTTTATTTCCAGACAAAATTTGATTTCCATAGTTCACCATCGCCCAAGAATCATTCTGGTGATTCCATTCAGACCTGCTCTTCCTCTGGGATACTCAGGGGTTCAGCCCACGCAAGCTGAAGACCCCTGGGACCTGTTGAGGGTTGACCCTTCTGCACAGTGGATGCACTGGCTGCCCCATCTCCATTGGGGAAGCCACTTGGCAGCTGGCCTCTGGACCCCCCTCCTCTCCTCTACATTTTTTTTATTAGGTTTTCAGATTCTTAGAAACTATTTAATTAGTTCAACCCTTCTTAATGGCAGCAGGTCATGTACATGGACACCGAAAACTCTAAGGTTACTTTAGAAATTTCAAAAGAAAAAGGTGCTCTGCAGAATAAAGGGCAAACATATTGAAAAGCCTTTAGAAATGTCACTAATCTTAAGTACATAAAAGTTCTCATTTGAAATTCTATCAAATTAGGGAATGGTGTTGCATGCATGAAGATAAGATGATTTATGAAATATGTTTTGGAAACGGGGAAAGCAATCCATGAAATGGGGCTACTTGGTCTGATTTTAATGGGGTATGAGGCCTTCTTGCAGGAGAAAATTGTTCATGCTCTGGGAGGAAGGGAAAAATGACAAGGGAATTTTCATGGGGGTATGTAATTAAAAAAAACCCAAACTACGTAGTATGGAATTTTCTTGATTTAGGAATTAAGATTGTTGGAAACAATCTACAGAAAAAAGGGAGCACAGAGTGGATGAAGATGTGGTTGTAATGCTGATGTGCTAGTGCAGGAAATTCATAACAAAGGTTTTTGCCCCAACCTGGTGATTCAGCTGGAGACAACCAGGGAGACTAAAGGGGAAGATTATTAGGCATCAATGTGGAGGGACCATGAAAAATGCCAGTATGATCTGTCAGTGCAAGTAGAGATAGAGAAATATTAACGATATTGTACAAGACACTGAGACATCTCAATGGGAGTTATGTGGAGCTTGGCCATCTGTAATGGAGAAAGATGAAATAAATCTGTAACAAATGATGGGAGAGAAAAACAGAATGTACCTGGGAACAGCAAGGGGATGAATAATCAGAATTTCTGCTGAGAACACAGGGATCTATTCCAGGAAAAATTCGGTCTTGGCTGTTTTAGACTAGCACAGAATCATTGTGGACTACAGATACAATAATGTAATCAAAAAGTGAATGGTATTTCAGGATGTGTGACACAAACTGTTTTTGTCAGAGATGGAGAAGAGGCAATATTGTTACATGTGCTAAAGGTTAGACAGTGTGCTTAAAACAGAAATGGGGTAAGAAATCCAACACAAGAACAACAAAAAACCCGCTTACACTCTTTAGCCCCACTATAAAGCTGTTATTAATATTACCCTGCGTGGCTGAACATCAAGAAAGGAAGAGATGTAATCAAACTGGAGGAAATTTTTTTTGCCCAAGAGTAAATGGGCAAAATGAATGAGAGATGAATGAATATGTAAGTGTAACATCTGAGGAGACTCTCTAGCTACTGGAACAAGAGGATTACAGGAAGTTGCTCAGTGGGGTGGAAGAAAAGGAGAAATATGTTGTTGGACACAAAATGGAGTTTGGAAAGTTTATGGCTCGAAATTAAAGCTGAAGAAGCTTATAATGCTATGGAGATGATGATGATGAGAAGTCAGGGGCTGATGCTGGAGAGTTATGGACCTCTCTCCTGGGGAAGAGACTGCAATTCTGAATAATCCTGGCAGCAGTGATCCAATTCTTTCCGTATACTAAATATTATGCTATGATTTCCAATTAGTTCAGAGCTTCCTTTAACCTACTATGGCCTTATTTTCAATCCATGTAAAAAGAAGTGATATCAGTAATGTCAGAATTGGATCTTTTACTAGATTTCAAATTTGTATTAAGGTATGGTATAATTTGTGTAACTTTGTTTGTTTGTTTCTCTTCTTTTGTTCTGGAATGGCTCTTGGGAAGAAAATTATTAATTTAGTTCAATCCTTTCAAATTTAACTTCAGTGTAAAGGCATTTCAAGGAGAGTGACAAGAAAAGAGAAAGAGGTAAAGAATGAATTCTTTCCATCATCTCAAACTGTATTTTAGATCTCTTTCTTCACAGAATGTTCTTGGAAGTCGAGGAAAATAAGTTGTATACCATATACCATAATGAATATTATCAGCTTATTACCCAATTAACACTAATATTTTTGTAAAGGTCTGGAAAATGGAATTTTAATATGCAGTAATCACAGAACCACAGGATTGATAACTTTCTCTCTGAAGCATCACTTTATTGCATTAGCAGGCTAGTTTTAGAGAGGATAATTCAAAATCATGACTCCTCTGACTTGATTTAAAAGAAAATCTCTGTTGCATTTCCTATTCTAAAAAATAGAAAACAATAAATATTTAGGAATAATATGCTGTATTATCTCAAAGATAGAAGGTTATTTTAGTGGAAGAAACAAACAAATACCCTTAATCTGTCACTTTATGATTGCACAGTGAATACCAGGACTTGTTATGATTATTATGATTATCTGAAAAATTCTCCTTCTTGTCTCTGCTTTGTTGCAGACTTTCTCAAAGAAAAGTCACTTATCTCTCAGTGCCACCATTTCCCCTGTGCTTAAAGGAAATAATATCATTCCTTACCTTGCCAGGGTTGCTAAAAGGGCAAGTGTTTTAAAGATTGAAGCATTTTAGCTGTGGTGTAGGAGTTGGGACATATAAATAAATAAGATCTGGTGCGGCAGACTCAGGTTCGTGGCTGTGTAAAATCAAAGCTTTCATCATGTGTCGAGAAAACACATGTCTGGAGGGAATGAAGTGCAGTAAGATGATGTGATGGTAGAATTAGGGTGATAGATATCCATAACCAAGCATACTATCTCCATCTCTGGCAAAGGGAAAAAAAAAATGTTTTAAACCTAGTCACCCGTGTAAATATAATGATGATATTATAGAGTCTGCACCCACTGACAAATGCAAGGCACTGTAGAAGCATAAGGCACTTCAAGTAAATAGTAACACAATTTTGTCAGAGGCTGAAAAGTTAATTCAGTCCTGGCCTCATTCATATTATTTTTAATTTTTTTATTATTTTATTGGATTGGTTTATAAGGTTATAAATATTGTTCTGCAATTTATCCGGGGTACGTCAGTTGACAATGGGAACCTTGAGCGATGACAGAGCCTTGGAGTTTGGATTAATATAATATTATATTCATATAAAGTAAAAATTCTTTCTTTAATATAGACACTTTCAAAGTATGCAGTGGTTTCTGCTGTTTTTTGGGCCCTGGACTTGTCTTTTTGAGGGTTTTCAGAGTGAAACCACAAATATAACGTGGAAACCAAGAGAAAATGAATTGACTGGTTTAATTCTCATAATTATTTCTTTTTTTCCTTAATTAATAAGGTATTAATTATATATGCATGATTATACACACAGAGAAATATTCTACTAAATTATGTGCATCTAGGATCCTAGAGGTGCTAAAAATATACCCACCCAAAAATCCTAACACATCACTAAACAAATTAAAACCCAACAAAACAAAAGTTACTCCCAAAAAAAGGATAAACACAGGGACAGCTTGACAAAAATCTGACTTCTCTGATGGAGCTTCATACGACCTTCTTTTGCACATGCTGTGTCTCTTTAAACTTTATACTTTTGAAAATGAAGAAATCACTGTCCCAGCATCTGTCAACAAGTCCAACACATCTTGGGTGCTTCATGTATTGCTTGGTGGAACTTTTGGGCGGAAGATCTGGGAGGCCCAGCCCTGGCTGGGTTCACATTTTGCTCTCTTTCTATGTAATTTATTTTTAAACTCATTCTGATTTTCACTGCACGGGTAGCTTTTGAGAACTTTATCCATTTTTTTTCAGATAGCAATCACCACACCCAAAAAGCAGAGAGATCCTGTGGTCCCTCTTTAAAGCAAGAACCCACACTGCTGAAGTATCACAGCATCTCCCTAATCTGAGGCGCTTTGTGTTGGCACATTCCCAGAAATAGGGATTGTTTAGGAATGATCAGTTCCTAATGCAGTGGAGAACATTTTTTTCCCCCTTTTTATCATCTATGGCATCTAGCAAAGACAAGGTACTAGTGCTGGCAGATTATCCAGAAGCCCTGTGATGGTGGTGTGTTTCTCTTCTCTTCATCTACTTGGAATTGGCTTATTTAATAAGTTTTAGCTCTGATAACAATCCTGCAGTCAGGTGGATCATATCTCAGGAGTGCAATTGCCAATGTCATCTCAAGGAAAAAAAAAATCCTGACATTCAGTCGGAATTAAAAAGAATAAATGTCTAAAGAGATTAGAATTAATAAATAATCTTTTATTTCTTTCCATGTAGTAATTTTTCCACTTGGGTCTAACCCAAACACCAGCTGCCCCCTCCCAGGACTCCTAAGCAATGCAGGCAAATGTAGATGGTGTCTTGATGGTCAGGACAAAGGGTTTCATGTGGAGTGGTGAGGAGAACCAAGGGCCTGTAGATCCTTGCTGGAACCAGAGGAGAAGAGGGTGTTGAGTGAGTGGGCAGCAGAAGTGACCACACAAACACATGTACTCTTTCCCACAGCAGAAACAGCCAAAATTCAGTGTCTGGCCAGGAAGGTGGGAAGAAATCCCTTGCAAAAAACCTCCCACTATTAAAACAGCAGCTCACCAAATTGGGGGTAGCAAGTAGAGCTTTTTACAGTCCCATAACTTGAGCATCTCAGCTTGTGCTTAAAATTGTCTCAGGTCCTCCCATTTTAGTAACCAGATCTCAGTTTTAATTTTGACCTTTCTTTCTTTTTTTTTTTAATTTATTTTAATCTTCTCTCCCACAGAGGTCAGTAATTGGTGAAAGAAAAGAAAATTAATTATCAAGGAAAAAGAAGAAAGGAAGTTCAGGCAAGACAGCTGAATTGCCAAAGACAAAGAAAAAAGCCCCAAACCCCATAATAATGATGCATATTTTTGATGCATTCTGTGTTATTTTGTTAGGAAAGGCCTAAAGAAATTGGGTTTTTTTGGTTTAGCAGATTAGGTGTCTTAAGGAACAGGGTTTAATAATAACAGTTCTAGGTAATATATGTTAATATATATGCAAGAAGAGAGCAGTAACCTAGCCCAAAACGGGCAGGCCTATGGGGAAATGGCACTCGGGGTGTTGACATTTCCCACATGAATTTCTGTGGATACTTGGTTGTGGTTTGTTTTCCTAAGTAGAAGGAATAATTCAACAGTTGAAGACCTGGCTTTTGGCCTCTGCTCCCCTGCAGCAGAAAACCAACACCTCTTCCAGCTGCTTTGGTGGCACTGTGAGGCACAGGTGTTCCCTCGTCTGCTGGGACATGGAAGGGGAGGAAAAGGACCACTAAAACATGTAGCCAAAACCTAAATAAGCCGCAGGGAGATGACTTAGTGGAGCAAGGCTGGGGTTTTTCATTCTTTGTTTTAGCTATCTGAACTATTATTTAGTTTAAACAGGCCATGGTTGTTCATTCAGCAGTCAATGGGTGGAAAACTGGAATCCAAAAATCCCTCCAAAAGAGATGGGCAATTTGGCTTTGGGGTACCACCAAGGAATGCAGAAACATCCCACCCATGTGATTCTGCCCTGATAAATCCCAAAAGAACTTTAAAGATTTTCAAAACCTTCATTTACATTTGTTTTTTTCCTCAGTTTACTGAGAGGGAAACACAACAACTTCTATTTTGTCTTGTACTTTGCACAGCTGGTGCCAAAGTCTGTGGATTGCTGTGTTTGTGCCTGGCCCTGCGCAGGAACTGCAGTTGTTACTGTCTCACTGACAGCCCTGCTGCTGCTGTTGAAAGACCACGGTCTTTTCAGGACATTTCTCTAGCTCTTTGCTAACTGTGCTTCCATGCATTTTGCAGGGAAAAAAAAAATCACTGGGATCGTTTGTGAGATTTTTTTCCTGCACAGCCAAGTTCTGCACAAGCCAGTCCTTCAGAAAACAAAAGCCTCTGTGCCTTGTCTCTGCTTTTCTCTTGGTATTCTCTTTTTTAGCTTGGTCTTGATCTCTGACACCAGGAAGAATATGAAACAATTTTTTTTTTTACTTTTGGTGTATGATGCAATCTAGGTCACTGCAGCCTGCAGGATTGAAACACTGGGATCTCATTAACTCTATTTTATTTCCTTTCCTTCCTTAGTCACAGAAAATAGATTAATAGGGTAGCACTTTGCAGTAAGTGGACATTAATTAATGCTAAATTACACCAGAATTCCACTAGAATCACATATTAACAGCCACACTAAGTCCAAAAGACCTTGCCATGATTAATGTTCTTGTAAGTAATATCAAAAAATTAATAACTATTTGTCACTTATAATAAACTGTTACCAGTTAATTTTATCCCATTTTCTGTCCTGGTTTTGCTGTAAAAATGAGATGCTGGAAGTTTAAAGCCTGGTATTTGACAGAAATGCGAGCTTCTGCTTTCTGACCTGCTCAGGACTTTTCAGTGCAACTCATCCTGTTGATACTCTTGGTATCAAGAAAAACGGCAAATGTCTCTTGGTTTGGGATGCAGAACCTGGCCAAGAGGAAGAGTTATTTTAATTCCTGAGCCATAATTCACTTCTTAGTATTGGAAATTCAAATCCTCAGACTATTCATTAACTTGACAAACACCGTAATGAGTGCAGAAAATGGCAGGACATAAATCCATTCTCTTGACAAAGAACATAATGAGAATGGGAAGTGACACAAAATAAATAGATCACTTTACAGTCTGGAGACTGTATATACTTGCTTCTTGTGTAACCACAGCTCTCCCCCCCTGCTTCCCTCTCTCCCTGTGCCTTTCCAGGACTCCTCTTTAGAAACAAGCAATAGGGCACAAGGAAATGGTTTCGAGTTGCACCAGGAGAGATTTAGATTGAGTATCAGGAAAAAAATTCTTTACTGAGCTGGCCAGGGCAGAGATGGAGTCCCCATCTCTGGGGGGATTTAAAAGACGTGTACATCTTTCAGGAAGTGGAGATTCTTTCTGAAGTATGCCTCATCCTGGGCTTCCCACCAAGACTTAATTTAACAAAGACTAGTAATTAGTACTGTTATTTAATGGCACAGCTGAAGTCTTAGTGTTTGCAAAATGATTTGAGAACTTTACACACACACAAAAAAAATAATGCTAATTTTACTATTAATAAAATCAACTGCATTGCCTTTTTCTGATAAAAAGTTATCGCAGTACCCAGTAAAGTAATAATTTATTTCAAAAACTAGCTTTCTTTTCTCAGTATCAACAGGACAGATCATTTAATATATTATAAAGTCATTCTTGCTGCTGTAAAGTGAAATTTAAGCATTTATTTGAGCCTTTCTTTCTGCTTCCTTTTTATTTCTGAGGAAAGTGCTCTCAGGGAATAACACAGCTTGCTTAACTGCAGAATGCTTTTTGCAGTAGGTACTTTAATTTTCTGACACTGAAACCTGAGAAAGTGAAATGTGTGAAACAAAGTCTTTTTATAAGTATTCAGTATCAGAAAAAATTATCAAAGCCTAGGAAAACCGGGAAATAAATACACCAAGCACGAATAAGGGAACATTAAAGATGAATCCCTAATTTTGTCCCAGTGCTGTGCAAAACAGGCTTCCACCTCCTCTGTATTCAGTTCCAAGTCCTACATGACCTTCGGCTCTAAAGATGAGAGTCATATATTTAACTACAGTATTTTTTATTTACTATACAAGTTGAGATGCAAAACACTTAATCTACATTGTAAAATGGAAAAGTGGCTGCGTTTGCAGTGACCTTGAATGTTCCTACACTAAAAGTTGATCATTTTAAACAAGTGCATCCCTTTAGCTGTGCTAAATTGGACTTAAGTTCATGGCATGTGTTATTTTTCAAAATCTGACTCTTTTTTTTCTGGGGAATCAGAGAATACAAATCTGGATGTTTTGCATGTATTTATTTATGAGTGCATAGATATTCTCTGGTTAAAGAGCAGTGAGGAGGAAATAGCAGTGGAGGGTGTTCAGGGGAGTTGTTTGCTCAGTCCCTACTGACTTTCTGCTGAAATTGGATACTGAGCTCACTTTTCTCAATATCAATGCACAGAAAACTGAAGCCAGAAGCATCAACACCTTCACCCACTAAACACATTGAGGAAAGTGTTGATTAAAATCAATGATAAAACTCCTTTCAGTCCTTTCCCTCTTGAATATAGAGGGGAAGCAAGGAATCAGCAATTTCCTTAGGTGAAACAGTGAATTTCTCCACAGTCTGTCCGTTCAGGTAAAGCCATAGCTGATTTTTGCACCTCCTATTTCATAGCATGCTGGCCCTTATGTTGCTTATAAAGCTGTGGTTCTGTTTTCTTCTTTTTTCTTTTTTTTTTCCTGTTAAATATGAACCAAGCAAAAACTTTGTGTTACATTGTTATAATTATGTTTTTACTAGAATAAACACATAGTCCTGGCTGAAGAAGACAAATGTCAGACTCCCACATTTTTGGGTGGTGTTGCATTTCCTGCTCAGTGCCCCTTAGATATTCTAATATGGTTATTCCTGCTCACCATTCCTCTCTTCCTCTGTTTTAAGTTGGGGTTTTTTTTTAATGTGACACTGGTCTACCTTCCCCTACACTGGTGGAAAATGTCCTAGCTCAGACTGCCACCTTGTTCAACAAACAGAAGGCTGTTGCAGCCACCAGGAGCAGAAGAATAGCACAGTGGGTGTGTTCTTTCGGGGTTGAGTTCATTTTTTCAGAGCAGCTGGTATGGGCCTCTGTTGTGGACCTGTGCTGGAAAGAGTGTTGATAATACAGAGATGTTTTTGTAATTCCTGAGCAGGGTGTACACAGAGCCAAGGCCTTTTTTGACCCTCACCCCATCCCACCAGCAACAGGGGTTGCACAAGGAGTTGGGAGGGGACACAGCTGGGACAGGTGACCCCAACTGGCCAAAGGGATGTTCCAGACCATGTGACAACATGATCAGTATATCAGACTGGGGGAAGAAGAGGGAAGTGGCAGGAGGAACATTTGGAATGATGGCAGTTGTGTTCCCAAGTCACCATTATGCATGGTGGGCCCTGCTTTCCTGGAGATATCCAAGTTCCTGCCTGTCCTGGAAAGGGGTGGATGAATTCCTTGTTTTGCTTTGCACATTCTGCTTCAGTCTTACCTGTTCAACTGTCTTTATCTCAGCCCATGATTTTTCTCATTTTCACTGTTCTGATTCTCTCCCTAACCCATGGAGGGGCAGTGGGCGAGGGGTGTGTGGGGTTGAGCTGTCAGCTGGAGTTAAACCACCCCAGAGGGACATGTGGGATTCATTTCCAGACCTGCTGGTGTCTAACAGCAGTGGCATAGCAGCGTTTCCAGACTCTGGGAGATTTGCTCCACCGTGCCATTTAGTCCAGGCTGTTTGTTCAAAATATTGCATAACATTAACATTTAACATTTAAAAAATGTCTAGGTGCGAGAGAGCAATGGAATAGCTTTCCCCTGCTACCAAACCAGGGGATAATGGATGTGGCAAAGAGGGGCATTAATATATTTAAGGCGATGATTACAGGCTACTGAATCCAATGTGATAAACTGAAATAGATTTATAAGGTTAATACCATTTTCAGAGACTACAGACCATTTTATGGGATGTGCTATATAACTTTTGTTCCTTCACCCAAATACATGATCTTTACCAGAGATTTAAAACAAAACACTGTAGCGATTGGATTCTAAAGGTCAATAAAGGAAGAAGAAAAATGAAAGCAAAAATCAGTAGTGGGGGAAAAAAAAGCCGGGGGGGGCATTTCATTCACTCTGCTTCTGGTGCTGTTGTTTTGCCAATTAAACTGCTATAAAGATAATAAAAAGAACGCACCTCTGGAAAATGAAGGTTTGCCTTCATGAGGAAAGATATTGTGACTTCTAAAAGCCTTTAAAATTATATTTCCTAATAAATAAATCAACAAATGGCACAAAGTCACATAAAACACACTGCACATCTCATTAACCTTCGAGATACTTTAGTTATCTTTCTAGGCGAGCTAAATCTTTGCTGCAGACAGTTTGTGTGCAAAATTTGCTGTGGCAGTGTGCCCTGCCTGGAGCCATAGCCAGCTGTGGGGGCTGTGGGGGCTGCACCCAGCTTACTGTGGGCTTTGGGGAATGGTGACCCAGGTGTCTTGCAGGTAGGAAAATATGACTGTAATCCATAAGGCGTCACGGCAGGATATCCCACTGAGTGGGGACATCTCCGAAGGTTGCTCCTCCAGGGTGAGAGACTCCTCACTGCAGCTGAGTTTGAGGAACCATTGGACAGCACTCTCAGGCATGCAGTGTAATTGTTGGGGTTTTCAGGTGCATTGGACTCGGTGGTCCTTGTGGATCCCTTCCAATCCAGTACATTCTGTGATTCCTTGATTCTATTCCATGAGATCCTTGGTAAGCGATCAATAGCATGGTAAACTTTGAAATGGCAGCTAGAATTGATTATGCACATATAAACATTTAGATATAAATCATTGCCCAAGCCTGGGACTAGGCATGGATCGAGCTGCACCCAGACTCCTGGCTGGGAAGGTGTTTAGAAGACCAGGGGATCCTTTCCGAGCCTCGTGGCTGAATCGAATTGTCCCCCTGATGGTTCTGTCAGCCCTTGTCCTCCATGCAGTAAGTAGCCAACTTTACCTTGCCACTGAATCCTGTTAAAGCACTGCTGTATTTTCTCTCAAACTGTGCTCATTTTCTGGTTTGTATCAATAAACATGTTGCTACTTGTCTTGCAACGGGTGAAGTGCTTCACTCCATCCGCAACACACGCTGAGGAGAGGAAATTTGCCTTGGGGCTGGGATTCTGTCTCCTGACGCCAGAATGATGACAAGCATGGAGAAAACCAAATCAAAACAAAAAAACTCAACTTCATAAAGAAGAGTGATTAGAAAGACTGAGTTTGCTAATTCAAAAGTAAGAAGAATAAAAAGAAGCGAGGTGAAAAAATGGAAGCTAGGGAGAAGCCCAATAAGAAGGCATAAACTCTTTTTTTTTTCCCCTCTGTGTTTATTTAGTTTATTTATTTACTATGAGGCCTTGTCCATTATTTTATAACTGCTAGCCCAGCAAAACATATTACCTTTGTAAAAAGCCTTCTCTTCTGTATAGAAGAGGGAGCCAAGATCAATTTATGCTTTGTTTGATGGCAGAAGCTTAGAGAACAAGAACTTATAGGAACAGATGCAATGGATATTGGTGTGGTGGGGGATGTATGTGTGCTTGAGAGACAGAAAGAGATGTCCTTTTTGGTAAACAAAAGTGGTTTCCTCTGGACTTTTCTAAAGGTGTTGATATCTTTGAAAGGCAGTCAGAGAAAGAGCCAAGATATTACCAAGGACTGAGAGGTTTCATTAGGAAGGATATTTTAAAGAAGTTGAAGAACTGTCTGCTGTGACTTCCCAGGACCTGCAAAGTTATCACTTCATGCAGGAGAGAAAGAGCCCATATTAAAAAGAACCTAAAAAAATGAATCACACACAGGACTGATGCTAAAATGAGGAAATGGGCCTCTGCCACAAAACCTCACAGTACCCAAATAGCAGCTGGAGAATTTACTGGGAGAGAAAAACACTGTGCTGGTTCAGTGTAGCCACCACAGACCAGCACAGGCTGAAAGGCCCTGAGTGATGACGGGAAGGGAAAGTAAGCTGCTTTTTTCATGGTTAAAAAATTAGTTTGTAGAGATTTTCCAAATATTAGAAGTGCTGCTTTCACCAGACACTGACCAAGTAGGAATTGGGGTCAAATATACTTGGGGAAAAAAGTGGTAGTGCAGTGGTGGGAACTGTTTTGGTGATGTCCTGTTCTTCTGACCCTTATCTTTAGCCACAGAGATAAAAGATTGCATTCTTAAGAAACATTTTGAAACACAATATGTTCTCCACCGGAATATGATCCTATGAGAAATGTCTAGAAGTGAACAAGGGGAGAGACTGAAGCTGTCTAGGACCACTGACAGTCACTGCTGGGACAGTTGCTGCAAGAACCAGGAAGCCTTCCTCAGGAAATCTGAGCTGGGAAGATAAATGCACCTTCCTCCTCCCTCCACACAGATACCCACATCCCACAGACATACTGATTTTAACAAATTTGTTCTAATTCAAGAGAGACACACCAGCAAACAAAACAAAACAAAACAAAAAAAAATCTGGCCAGTTCTTATCCACAAGACATTTGGGAATGGCATTCAGTACAGCGCAGGAGACATTCATAAATCCTCTGTGAAATAAAATCCCAGTTCAGATCTCAGTGCTCTGGTGAAGCACTCCCTACATTTCTATCAATAACCACACAGATAATGCAAACTCAGAAAGAATACCCTGAATGTGCATGCTATTTATGTCTTTCCCAGGAAGAAATTAGCAGGCGTAACAACCTCCCCAAAGGTGGGATGTAAACAACATGAGAGATCTCAGCCAGAACAAGAAATGGAGTATCTGCCATCTCATAATTGGAATTCAAATTTAATTAAGAAGGAGAGAGAAATACTCATCAACCTTTCACTGAAATGCAGGAGCCCTTGGTGCTGCTATCTAAACAGGAGGAAACAGCCTTTCTACAATATTGTTAAACAAACAAGTCAAAGAAAATGCCCTGTAATCTTAAATCTCAAGTTTATAACACAAGGTAGTGTTGAAACTGAGCATCTTGGTACTAAGTCCCTAATTTTACAAAATTGATCTCAACTGGTCAGAGACTGGCAGAAGTTGCCCAGAGAAGTTGTGGTTGTCCTATCCCTGGAAGTGTTCAAGGTAAGGTTGGATGGAGCAACCTGGGATAGCGGAAGGTGTGGAATGAGACGGGCTTTAACTCCCAACCTAAACCATTCTGTGATTCTATTCCATGGTGTGTGCATGTGATAAGATACAGATCAGATAAGATACAGGCAGGTAGGTAACCCCTAGTGTTTGCTGAGCCCCTGGCTCCCACTTCTTTGTAATCCAGCAGCAGGAGGTGGGACGATTACTCTGCCTGCATAAAATACTATATTATGCTACACTATTCTGTTTCTCAGCTGTCCCTTAAGTATGAGAAGGGACCAAATTTCAGGATAGAAAAATATTCTGGCAACTGGTTTCTTGTCATAATGCCTCCCAAGGGATCTGTAATCCTTCCCTGTTCATCCCATGGACTTCTGTTCGGGTGTGTGAGCTGTGCCTGCTTATATGATTTCCAAACATGCCTGCTCTGGTCTCATGTCTGTAACTGCATCTGCCACAAAACCTGAGCAGGGTGTCTGACTGCAGGTGTTGGTGCTTACCACAGCACAGTTATAACACTGATACATAAAACTACAGCAGACCACTGTGAGGGCAGTGTGTGAATTCCTGCATAGCACACACAAAAGCAATTTCACCTTGTTATTACTTTCTGAGGTATATAACATCTGGTTAAGCTGCTAGATACCTATTTATAAAAGTATTTAGTCTTGATTTAAGACTCCAAGCAAAAGTGAATCCATCATGCTCTATGACAAAATGTTCCAGTGGTTTATAACTTTCAGAGTTAAAGAAGTGAAGCAATTTGTAGTTTGAATTTATCTTCTACTATGAACCTTTGAAACCCATTATGTTTCCCCTTTCTTAGATTAAAGACCTGGCTGTCCGTTATCTTCTCTTTTTCAGATTCTTTCAGATTGATCAAATCAAACTTTAACCTTTTCTTGGATAACACTGAGAAGGGGATTTTCCTCACCCTCACCAAAAGGCTTTTTCCCCACCCTCCAACTTCATGACCACCTTGCCATTCTCTCTGTGTTTCCACCCTTTTGTTGAAAAGTTCTGTGCCTCTTATGTACATGTAGGGCTGGACACAATACCCCAGTGGTGGCACTAATGGTGTTTGGAAAGGTTACAAGGGAATGGCATTGCCTTTATGGGAATGGCATTGCCTTTGTGTCCTAACTTTAATGAGACCATTTGTTCCCCTTGATTTACATCCCAGGATGACCTGCAGTCTCTCAGATAGAGAGTCATGCTCGGAGCTGGTGTTCCAGAGTTTTATATGTCCTCAAACTCGTTGCAGAGTTCCTTTTATCTGAGACACCACCCTCAGGCTGTTAAGAGTGACCTAATGTTTGCTTTGTTTCTGTGTGCTTGAATGGAATTTAACTGTAATATTTGTTAAAGTTAATACAACAGCTCATTAAAGATGAATAAAAATCCCTATTGGGTTGCAAAGCATTGTGGTTAAAGACCTGAATTTGGCTTCAGGAAGTCTGGGTGTTATTTTAGGCTTTTACTGTAAACTGCCAATGTAAATCTTAAAAATCAGGGGGACTTAATAGTCTCCTGCTCTGGTTCCATTATGTAAAATGGAGTAACAATTTTTCAACACAATTTTTATTGTCTAGGCAACCAGTAAGCTAAAAATATTGCGAGAGCCAGTAACAGGACCAAAGTAAAAGACTAAAGAGGAAATTCAATGAAGAAAGCAGAAAAACAGAGTAAGAAGCTTCACAGTAGCATAGACTTGGAAAAAGATCCTCCTGGAATATGTGTTTCAGATTCTTCTATTACAGGTATTAGGATCTAAATTTTCAGTCAGCAAACCCCATTTTACAATTCATTAGGCTTCCCCACTTTTAAAATCCCTCTTCTGACAGTGTGACCCAATGACCCTGACCTGAGTGTCCTGTTTGCCCTTTTGCCATCAGTTCCCTTTAGCTCTTTTGGGTCTGTGGTGCTTACACCCTCTATTTGCAGATATAAATAGAGAGTTTCACAGTGCCAGTTCTTAGTGCCTGAAACACAATCCCTCAGCCAAAGAGAATCACGTGTATATCATATATACAGATACATGATGTCACTGTACCTACTCTAGTGAGTGCTTGGATGGATAGTAGTCAGGTTGGAAAGCAATACAGTAATGGTTAATCTTAGAAAGCTCTGTTTTCAAACACATATTTAAATCCGAAGCCAAACCACTGTCCAGCAGAGCCCAAGGCTGTGGATCTGAAGCAGAACCAGGTGGTCAGGGCTGGCCTGTGGATGTATGGCTGTGGAGAGGGGCTGGTGACATCAGCTGAGTGCTGTTGTAGCAAATATGCATTTCAGGCACACAGCAAAAGCTGATGTCTATATTTTAAAAATATTTATCCCAGCTAGGCACAGTGCATAGTGATCAGGATACAAATGAGATTAATTCCTCCTCCCTGGAGATAAATCCAGATTAATTTGCTCGTCCTACAGTGCTCCACTTTCCCCCCGCACCCCCGACAGACTATTTTAATTATTATTTTTTTTCCTTTCCCCTTGTAGACACTCAACAAAACAATTACACTGTATCTATACATTATTGTAAATCCAGTTCTGGGGCACTGGATTGTCTCAGGAGCAGTGCTGAAGTGTGGTATTAAATTTAAGAAAGTGCAAATGGTTTTAAAAACTGCCCTTAGTGTGGGGGGGGGGGAAGGGGGAGGGAATATGTAACAATTACAAATTAAAAAAAAATAGCTCTTTCAGGCTTTTATTTGGAGGATTTCGAAATCCAAATAAGATTGACTACTGAGCTTTCTTTCACACTCTGAGCAAACGTTATCAGTTGATTTGTGTTCCTTTTTAAATAAATCATGGGAAGGAGCAAAACAAGCTGTAAATGTAGGAGGGTGCTCGGTTCTGCTCCCCCCACTGCCACTCCTTCCACTCACAAGTCAGGGAGACACGATGGGGGAGCACTTAGACAGCTCTGACAATGCCAGCTGCAAAGCAGTAAAGAAATTCATCTGGTCCTGTCCCTCTCTCCTGTCTTCTCCTGCTCTCCTTATAGGGGGCTTCGTCTAGTCGTGGTTTTAGCTGCAAACACAAAACTCCTCTGGCTCCCAGAGTAAAAAGAAAGCAGGCAAACCTGCTATTTGCCCTCCTGGATGATGTCTGGTAGCCCATTTTGGTGTTTGGCTGCTGCTGTTAGCAATGGAAGCCGCGTGTGTTTGGCTGATTGCGCTCACTGCCCTCCAAGGTCTGCACGCATAGAGGCAGCCATCTATGGTATTTCCATTATTATTCCAAGGGAGGGATTATTATTTTTGTGAAACAATGTTTTTTTATCATGGAATTCAGTGAAAGAAACTGGCTAGATGTCACTGCCATGGGAAGGAGGTTGCTGCCCAGGCTGTAGCTGTTGAGGAGGCTTTGCTGGTCAGAAGTGCAACATCCAGGGGACACATTGCATGACTTGGCTGCCCCAGAGCTGGCCTTTCGTCACAGGTCTGGCTCCTTCCCTTCAGAAAGCTCTGGGCCTGCCTTCCTACCAGTGTGAATAGCAGCTGGGCCAGACAGAACATCCTGGAGTATCAAACAGGTCCTACCTGTCACCTCTGTGGGGATTTCCTTGGTTGACTTGCTTAGTCACACCACACTTGCCCAGGTTCAGATTTTACAGTTAAAAATACGAGTAATAATCAAGATGTGAACTCTCACGTGCTTAAAACATCAAGGCAAAGACGAAATTAATTAGCATGCAGTTCATAAATGTGATATTGATGAATTGCAGCATAGCCATTGATTAATCATATATCAATTACAGTGGTCTAATCGGTGTACCTACAAATCAACTCAGACCTATCCATGGATTGATACTCAGTGCAAGAAATTAAATCAAAGGCTCTGAATGGCACAAAAGTGCAGGCTAAGGTTTAACTCCCAGCTGATGCACAACTACCATGCTTGATTAACAGTAATGGAAAGCTAACTAGGTATGCCTGCAGTGCACTGATATGAGAACAAACTTCAGCTGATTGAAGACTCCCTCACTATTTATCCTGTTCTGGGCCCCGTTACAGCCACCTCATTAATGAGAAAGTATGACCTCAACCTGGGTGTAATGGAGCTGCCACTAGGGTAAGAAATGCCATTTATTCAGCCACACTACTAAAGGAGCTAATTTGGTAAGGTTTATTTCTGCAGCCCTATAGGATATCTAGCTTTTATTAAGCACAAAAAGATGTGGAGACTAATTTATGGAAAAATAATTCCTGTAGCTTCACTGAAGTATTTAGCAGAATATTTTTTGGAAGACCTGGCCATAATTCAGGAGGGTAGAAAACAGTGTCTGGTGATGTAGGCACAGACATCACCAGAGAGTAATTAATTTGAAAACAGCTGTTGAGCACTTTTGATAGAAAATTTAAAGGTGGCTTTGTTTCTCTCCCACATCAATTTGTCAGAGCTCTTTTAATTCCTGACACATATTTTAAAAAAATTAAATTTTAATTTAGGCACAGCCTTGCAGATTTTTTAAATGTATTTTAAAGTTTTCACTTTAAAATGGAACAAATTTACTTCTCCCAAAAAATCCCCTACAGCAATTCTTTTCTTTTCATTATAAAGGAGATTTGAGCAGTTTTGTTGAAAGATATGCTTCTAATTTGGGTGTGTCTCTTATACTGAGACACGCAAATTGTAAGTAAACTGCTGGTAAAACAACTCCAAGTTTTCAAAGAACTGTTTGTCCTTCCAAGGAAGACAAAACTTTCAACATCTTAAAAGAAAATTACATCATCTATATCTCAGCAGTTTAAGGATACTTAGTGTATCCTTAATATCCTTAAATATCCTTCTCCCTTCACTACTAGAAGAGGAATATCTTCCCCTCTTCACTCATTTCTGTTCCAGGGAATGCGGGGAACAGAGTCAGGAGGTCTCTGGGTCAGAGCTGTTGCACTGAGTGTTGCATCTGATGTGGAAGGGCCACATACACAAGGGTGATTGCACAGAACCCTGAAAACCTTTCTGCACTGCTCATCCTTCAAGGATGGAAGTGTTTCAGGCCAGGTTGGATGAGACTTGGAGGAACCTGGTCTAGTGGAAGGTGTCACTGCCCATGGCAGGGGGGTGGAACGAGGTGAGCTTTAAGGTCCCTTCAAACCCAAACCAATCCAAGGTTCTCTGATGTGTGGCTGCCAACTTCAGCACAGCTGTGCCTCATAGCTGGATTGTTTCCACTTGCTTTACATTATCTAAAAGGTGGTGGGATACCAGGAAGCAGAAACTCCTTTTTTCCCCTTGTTTGCAGGCAGCCAGGCCTGCTTGTGACCTCAAAATAGAATGTATGCTATGAAACAAAGAGCATCCGTGCTCCATCTTCCCATTCCTGAAAGCAACAAAAGCCTTGTGGAACATATTGACTCACTGTTGTCAACATAATGATAGTGTTTGTAAAATAAACTCCTATCAAACACTCCAATAATTAGAATGTCTCTTTTCCCCCTCCCAACCTTATGTTCCTTTCAACACAATGACATCAATGTTCATTAATTCTATATTTGAATGTTCATCTTCTGTGGCAGCTCTACCAAATAAACAAAGCAAAACAATATTTAACAATAAGAAGATGTAAAATGTTTACGTAGGAAGGGAATAAAGCCAGTGATGGCAACAAAACTCTTAATCAAACTCAATTACAGAGACCAGGCACAATCTGCCAGAGCTGACAGTCTGCTAACTTTACTTATAGTGTTGTGGGAAGAGAAATCTTTCATTTACAGCCCTACTGAAAAGTGGTTGTTTAAAAATCATGGAGGAAAATCACAGAGTGGGTGATTTTTTGTCAAAATCATAGTGACTGCCAAGGAACTATGGGTATAAATTAGATCTAGTTGTTCTCTCTGATGCTGTAGAAGGTATTGTTTGGGTCAGTGCTTCTAAGTGTGCATCTGGAAAAAAATAAGTCAGTCTTTATCCCTGAGGTACATTTTAGCAGCAGTGAACAAGAGCTTTCAGGAAAAAGCAAAACCTCTCCTGTTGAGGAAAACCCATCTACTGGCAGCCTGACAGGATGAGAGGAAATGGCCCAAAGTTGTGACAGGTGAAGTTTAGATTTGATATTACGGAACATTATTTCATTGAAAGGGTTGTCCAGCCCTGGCACAGGCTGCCCAGGGCAGTGTTGGAGTCCCCGTGCCTGGAGGGGTGTAAAAGACATGGGGCAGCTGGGGACATGGTTTAAGTGGTGGCCTTGGCAGTGCTGCAGAATGGTTGTACTTGATGATTTTAGAGGAATTTTCCAACCTCAGTACTTCTATGAGTCTATGATTCTAACTGGGGTTTTGTGTTAAACAAATCCATTTAACTGGAAAATCAAGTATATTAGCTAAAGAGTGAGGTAGAAAACAATGAATGGTAATGCTTTCCAATCTTCTGTGTTGAAGAAACATGCCCTCTAGGAAGAAAATGGAAAAAAATCATATGAGGAATATATTTTCTTAAAGTGTGTGCTCCTAAGACTGTGACTCGTGTTGGGCAGAGCAGAAGATTGGCAAAAGTCCTGGAGTTCACTGAAATTTAAAAGTGAATTGTGAGTTTGACCCTCCAAAGGGTAGACTTAACTATAGAAAAAAAAAAAAAAAAAAACCAACCAAAAAGGACCTTTCTGGTCTCAGAAACTGACCTGACTTACACCTGGGAGGTTTTATAAAGCCTGTGCATCCTATAGCCTTTTGGGTAGTGGAGTGTGTTTAAATGGAATGTTACAGCATCCTGCTTGGGCCCTACTCTACAGAAAGAAATGATTTTTGTTCTTAGAGAAAAAACATTACTTGTTCTCACTTATATATATATCACTTATAGTTCAGACTAATTATTTTGTTTGCATCATGGGTAGCTTCTGTGTTATTTCATAACAGAAAGTGAAATATAGATAAACTGTAGATTACTATTTCAATGTGTGCTTAGAGCAATACACATAAATAAGAGGAAATTGTCAGAAGGACATCTAGCTACAATGTCACTTACATGAATTTCATATGGGAATCTTGTGTGGATATAGAGGATAAACCACTAAAACTGCTCAGTCAACTTCTGGTTTAGAAATAGATACAGCCCCAATCATATATGGGGGTTTTTTTGAGTAGTCTTATAACTGTCTGAATTGCAAATCCTTTTAAATGTCCATCTAAATGTCCAGGCTATGTGCCAAGAGGAAATCAATCTATACAGACTCTGAAATCTTCCAAGTGTGATAAGCCTAATAGGAACATTAGTCCATTTTATGTTACCTCCAGGAGCTTTTACAGTGAAAGTCTTACCTCTTTTCCACTGCTTTGCATGCACTGGCCATTAATTTTAGTTGAACATACTCAATTCAGAATTAGTTTCTTGCTAGAACTATGTGAGCGTGAACTCATTTCTGGCACGTTTTGATAGAAAAATACATTCTCTTGGGGAACGCCTGAAAAAGTGCCTATGAAAACATGCACATTTATAGGAGGGCAATAAAACTAAACACTGTGGGAATACATAGTTGGTGACAGTTTGATATATTTTCAGTTTCCTTCAAAAACCCTACAAAAGGTTTTGCTCCGTGGCCCCTGTTCCTTAGAAGAGGGTTGTAGTCAGTACCCATGACAAGGGTGCTGAGAGTTTCCCAGCTGCCCTTGCACACCAGAGTGAAGAGACACAGGAAAGAGTCTTGAAGAAACTTTCTTTCCCATTAGTGCAGCCTTATTTCGTGATGGACTAGCAGTTGAGCGTGTATTTTATGTTTGTATTTTATATCTGTCACACTGGCACCGAGAAATTAAGCCATGTTTTCTCCATTATTGCCATCCATGCCCTGTCACCCTTGTTCTATTGCTCCTCATTTATTGCATCCTTCTGTTCTGGGCTTCTTTGCGTTTGGCTTCACGAGGGCTCACTGGTCTGCCCTGCACTGATTTGGGATCTTGTGGTGGCTTCCCTCACAGGCAGAGCTGGGATTTGCTGTGAAGCAGCCACCCCACACCTGAGCTGAGCCTTCTGCACTATGCTGTGGCCATGCCTCAAGGTAGGAATTCCAATCCAGTAAAGGAGACAAAAAATCACTGTGAAATTCAAATTAAGGGCTTTGAGAACACAGGTAAATATGTGAAACAATTTCCATTGCTCTTGACATTTCACTAGTGCCTTGCAATGACACTAGTGAACAGCCAGCATGTCTTTGCTTCTTGCTCAGGAGAAAAGTGTCTTCCAGATGGTTTCTTTTTATTAATTTAGAGAGAGTTAAGCTCCATCTCAGCGCTGCAGACAGCTGACTGATGGATGCTCCTGGAAAATCTGCTGATTGGCAAGACTGTATTACACATTAGCTGTTTCAGAGTTACTTTGGTAATTGGTTCCAAAGGAGAGGAGGAAAAAAAAAAAAAGATTTGCAACAGCCTAGATGTAACTGATTTGCCTCATTATTTCTGATTTAGAATTGACAAGACATAGATCAGCCATCGACAGCTTCATGCCCCTAAGAATGGATGTTTCAGGCACTCTTGAAGTGCCAGAGAACCGTAGATTAATATGTTTTAAGCCTTTTGCTTTTATGTTTGCAAAATGAATGTGAATTGAGTTGGTGATACATGTGTGTCATTACCTTTTCCTACACCTTTTTGATGATTTAACTGGAACAAATGAGTGCTCTCAGCAGCAGTTGTCACTAGATCAGAGTTTGCCATGTAAGAGCGATGTCCCACACCTCACCCCGTGTTCCTCCTCCTGAGGACGTGTCTGTCCTGCATGCAGCTCGTTGCCTCCAGACAGGCCCCAGACACTTCTTGAAGTGGTAGCTTCAGCTCAGGCTGACCTCCAAAGGTACTGTACTCTAAAATTGCACCTATTACAACTCCTTGGGCCTTTACAGAGTTTTTTACTGGGATTTCTGAGTTTCAGGGCAAAATGCGTGCTGCTGCAGCTGGATTTGCATCGTACCCTGACTCAGCACACTTCTCTAAGGTCCAAATTATCATTGTTCCTGTTATCTGTTCAAAATCTGGTGGAGTGTGAGGCTGATTTTCCACACTTTGCCTTCCATATTAAGCCCCACGACTAAGTGATTGTTGCTGGCAACTCTGACACAAGGCTGTTAAAAGGCAACTTTTCTACCACTGTGTCTGAGCTTTGGACCTATTTGCTATGGGCATTGTGGATGTTCATATTTTGTACGGACACAAAAGGAATTGGGGATATTCATTAATGGAAAGCAAAGCTGTCCAAGAGCGTTAGGTAAGAGATTCAGAGAGCAGCAGTGCCCAAGGGGCTGGGAGTCCATTTGGAAGGAAAAAACCTTTCAATCTGATTTTGTTTTCCTATCTACTGTTAGATGCTGTCAGAGACCGGGTAGTATGCTGGGTGGGCTGAGCCAATTCAGCCCTTCTTGCATACCTAGATTTACAGTGATAATCAAACCATCATCTGATCATAAAGTTAAACCACATTTGTTGTCGCTAAAGCATCAGGAAAAATGAGACCAAGATGCTTCACTGGCAAAATGTTTCATTTGCAACAGCTGTGCAAAGTGCTGTCACCAGAGGTGACTCTCCTGCTTTGGAGACTTGTACCCCTTCTTCACATTTACAAAAATCTCTGCATTTGCTTGACTAAGTGTGGGAAATGAAGTTCCAGAGAATCTGCAGGAGCAGACAGAGTACATAAACAGCATTGTGCTCGAACAGATAGAAATGGATACATGTTTCGATCTGAGACCTTGGCGAAAGCTGCCTGAGTTAGAAAAGTGAGCTTTGCTTTTGCAGCTTAAAGTGAAAACGTAGTTTTGTAGTTTTGAAATAAGTATATTTTATAAAAGTAGAAAGGTATTTTAACAAGTAAGAATATGCTTTATATGAGAAATAATAGTGATAAGTAAAAGAGTAAAGAATTTTAAGTTTAGCAATAAGTTTTTAGTGAAACTTTTTAGAAAGTTAACATGTAGCAATATAAGCCAGTACCATAGGCCTTAACAGCAATATGATGATTGGTTAAGAAAATACACATTGCGGTAAAATCATGTACAATGATGATTGGTACAAATATGTTAGCAAGCTTTGTGGCATTTGCTTATTGGCTAAAGGTAGTACAGAAAGCCTTGTAGAAAAAAGTAGCACTCACTGCTGGTGTAGCTGCCCTGGCACCTGCACCTGCTGCAGCTGCCGCCGCTGCTGCCTTGCTACCTCAGTAGCTGTGCTTGCTACAGCTGCCTCTGTCATTGCTGCTATTACCAAACCCTGTCCCATCCTTCAATAAAGATGAGACTGATTAAACAATAAACCATCTCTGTGACATCTCTCGGCCGTTCCCGGGACCCCCCGCAATCCCGACAACTAAGCTGTTTGTGCGGCTAAACCCAGGAGATAATAGCAACACCCCTTCAAACACCACTCCAAATATAAATTGTCTTCTTATGAAAAATTACAATTTTTGATGAAACAGTGTTATATAGAAGTGAAAAGGTGAATTTTTTAATAAGCCTTGGGCTCACAACTTGCAGTATCCCAAAGACCAGCTTTGCCTGCACCTTTCCCTAGTACAGATGATGGATGTGGGTTACATTTTATTGTTACATCCTGAAGGTGTTATTAACATAAGTGAAAGGAAATGAAATTTAAGAAAGGCCAGAATATTATTCCAATTTACACCATGTAATATTGAATTTAATTAGTCATTGCAATGTAATTTAAAAATTTGCTCAGTCATAAAAAGGAGGTGAATCTGACCAGGTGGATGTATCATATGGGTAATCCATACATTTTGCAAAGACTTCACACCTCTGTTTAGCCCTTTACTCTTTTGGTTCTAATGTGTCCTTAAAATTCATTTTTTGAAAGCCTGATCACCATAAGAATACCTCATAAAAATTTTAATTAATTCCCAAGATAAAGCTGCAATGGGCATCTCAGGGAAACTTCTCTATTGAACTGACACACTGGCTAAAAAGTAGAGCAATAAAATCCCTATTCTTTGAAGGACTGTTTGGATTCTAAAAAACTATCAGCACATTTAAATACTTGATGCAGTTAATATGGAAATTCTGAAACACAGTTTTTATTGAAATCTTGTTTCTGCTATTATTTCATTACTCTAGCTGCTTTTGTAAGGATATCTCTTGCTCTGGTTTTAGTTTTTGGGGGGGAAAGGGGCCTGTTGTTGGGAGTTCAGCTAATATTGAGTTGGAGGACATGAACAATTAGTAGTGTCTTCCTTCCTTCTTGGATCTGTCTGATTTTTCAGTCAAGATGTGTGTGCTTTGATGTGTCCCCTGGGAGTGAAGAGCATCACCTCTGCCAAGGACAGTAGGGTTGGAATAGTTCATTCTAGCTGCTGAGAAACCAAAAAGTTTTAGGAAGTTGTAGAGCCAGACTTGAGGCTGTGTGTTGCATTCTTTTAAGTAGGATTTCCAGCTAGCAGAGCAGCAACAATGAAAGGAAATGCATTGTTATGGGTGAATAATGACAATAATAAAACTGAAACCTCCATGTGTTACATGAACCTCTCCCTCCAGAGTCACTCCTGCACCTCTCAGGATTATAGAGAAAACATCACTAATTCTCCCTTGCCCCATGCTCAGACGTCACGGTCTTGCAGAGAGAGATCAGTAAATGTGATATATCAGTGACTAAATCAGTCAAAGCAGATTGGTAGGTTTTGCGTTCTGCACTGCTCTTTCTTTTTTTTTTTTTCCTCCCATCAAAATAGCAATTTCCACATTAAAAATGTTTAATTTGACATTATCTGTTTCCATTCACAGTTCTCAGCTATGAGTGAGATGATTCTTGTCTCATCAAGAGTTTTACTTTACAGCTGTTTCTCTTGTGCATTTTGTGAACCCTAAGGAGTTACAGTTGTTGCTTTCAAGGTATTTATGCTTCAGTTAAGGATAGGGGTACCTTTCAGAGAAAGAAATATTTTTTTTCTTGGTGAAATCAATTAAAATGGGACTAGAAGGGATACTAAGAGGTCATGTAATCCTCCTTTCCTAAAGACAGGGTCAGTTGTGTCACTTGTGACAAATGCTGGTTCAATTTTTCTTAAAAATCTTGAGTGATGAAAGCATTTCCTGATGTTGGATTTTAATCTTCTCTGCTTTATTACTTCTTGGCCTAACAACAGTAGACAGAGAAAAGAGTTTATTTCTTTTCTCAAGCTTCCTTTTACCATTAAAGACTGCTTCCACATTTTCTCCCAATTTTTCATTTCATGGGTTTAAAGTATCTTAATTTTTTTCATGCCTTTCTCTTAGGTCACATTTTCTGCACCTGACCGAATCAGTCTAATTCTCTGTTGAGGATGCTTTACAAATTGTCCCCATCCTTCTAAATTACTGTGCCACTTATGCACCAGCACAGGGTTTTTGATTCATGTTGAGACTGGGAGGGTTGTGGTCGTTCATCCAGGAGAAGAGAAGGTTTTGGGAGACCTTAGGCACCTTAATGCCTAAATCAGCTCCACGAGAGCTGGAGGGAGACTTTGGACAATGGCATGAAGTGACAGGACAAGGGGGAATGTCTTTAAACTGTCAGAAGGAGGTTTAGATTAGGTATTAGGATGAAACCCTTCACTGTGAGGGTGGTGAGGCCCTGCCTGGAGAAGCTGTGGATGCCCCATCCCTGGAAGGCTGGACAAGGCTTGGAGCAGGGAGGCCTAGTGGAAGGTATCCCTGCCAGGGCTGACCAAGATGGTCCCTTCCAAACCAAACCATTCTGTGACTCTATGATTAGTTCATCTGTGACTTTTTTCTGTCCTGGTCTAATCTTACTCCGATCCCATCCTGCCACACCTCAGCCAGCCCAGAAATCCCCTTTGGTGTATCTGGTTCTGCGTTTCCAGGCGATTCACTTTACATTTGACCTTCCTGAACAGCACTGTACTTTTTTCTCCACTTCTCTCCAATTGTTTTGAATTCTACTCCTCTTCCCTACTGTTTGCCGAAGTTCACCTTGGTGCTCTCTGTGACTGCAATAAATACGCTTTCTATCCTTTCATCCAAACCATTTATGGAATTATGTCAGATTTAAGACAGAATCCTAAGTAGCCCGCAGTATTGACTGGGGGTAGCTATCTAATTCTGATGCTCTGGCAGTAGCTATGTAATCCCTAGAGGGTCAGCTGGATAATGTTTCTCAAACTTTTTTCTAAGTCCTTCATGTAAGAGAGTGCCAAAGCTTTGCTAAAGTCAAAGTATATGACATTTCCTACTTCTCCCTTATGAGCAAAGCCAGTTACCTTGTCATAATAGGAATCAGATTAGTTTGACATGATTTGTTTTTGGTGAACATAAATTGACTGTGACTCTTCTCTTATTAGCCTAGGTATTTACAAACTTTTGAGTTGCTTATTTCCAGTATTTTTGTGGGAATGTAGCTTCAGCTAAATCAGTACATTTCTTACTGTTCCCTGACTCTGTTAAAGGTAAACATTGTATTTCCTCTTTTCAAGGAACAAAAAACAAGAAAACAAGAAAAAAATCTGAAATTTTCCTTCTCTAGAATTCAACCTTTTTTTTTTAAAGAAAAATCTATTTTATAAATGTTAGAATTTATGCTAGATCATTCTCTACATTTGGTTATTGAGTGAGATGAGAGATACTAATGAAGACTTGTGGTTCAGGCACTCTAATATCCACAGAATTTTCATTCTGTTAAAACAGCCCTGCCTACCACAGCTCTTCAAAGCAGCACAATGGCATCTGGACTAGAATTGCAATTGTGATTCTTCAAACTCTGAAGACAAGGAAAGAATTCTCTCTACTGTTAGCAGCGTTATTGAAATGACAGAGATGATCTGTCCCAACTTGTGAAGGAGAAATTAATGATACATTAAAAATTGCAGGATTTTTCCACTCTGTCCCACACCTTCCGTGGCATTCACAAATCTTTGAGGGCCATCAAGTGAAATACACTGCTCAAAGGGGATCATACTGACCAAGTCCCAAAGAACTGTCCCCAGATCTCTTTCCAAAAGTTGTTCTGAAGAAGTTGGTACATGGTAGGAAATAAACGAGTAAGAAAACAAGAAAGGATTTGAAATACAGGAGCAGTCTGAAAACCTGCATTTCATCTAAATTTAAGCACAGGCAACAACTTAGAGCTGTGAAAATACATGGACTTGAAGAAAATGTGACCAAAATGCCTTGTTTGGAACATATTGACTGCAAAAGAAGCACACTAAAAATAAGTGATTGTCTCTTCTTCAGCTTTACCATAAGATAATTAATTTAAATCTCCCTAAGAAACAATGTCTATTTCTTTTGCATTATTTTTATTTGCTCATGAGGATTTCCTCTCCTTTTGATTCACTTCCAGTTGTTCTCTTTCCCTGCCCAGTCTGAAGACAAGTAGGGGAAAATTTGGTCTTTCAGTACCCTGTCAAATTACAGATAATGAGCTGTGTAGGTGTTAGCATTTCTTGGAAGCAGGGTCCCACTTTATTTATAGCTCTGCTGTTTAGCCTTCTGTGTCTTCATGCTGTGGTACCCTGCCAAAATGCCTACTGAATATGCAAGTTCATAGGCAGCCTCACCAACAACTGAAAGCTTAGCTTGTGACAAACAGGGGATGTGCTTGTAGCAGTCACACAAAGATGTGGCACGGGCAAGGATTTGATGAGCACTTGATAGGATTTGGCACCCTATTTTGACATCCTGTTTTGGCACGTGACTCTCCTTGACCTCGTGTTCGACGGGAGGACCTGAGTGAGTTGGTCCTGCTCATCAGGAACAAAATGTGGTGCTTCTGACTGTGATATGGTTAACACATTTTCCTACAGGCAACACCCAGTCAGCTTAACAGACCAAAAGAGGATAATTTCCAAAATCTCTTCTAATGGGCCTCTTTAGTCTGGACAAGTCCACACGTAATGCTCATCTTGTTTTTGAAATGCAACAAAACCCCCACCCCAAACCCTGAAACCCCACTCTAAAAAACCCTCTCCCCAGACCGTAGGATCTAGATTTTGGTTAAAATATCCAGAATTAAGTGCCTGTATGTAAGTGGCTACTTTTGTGCTGGATGGTGAAATTGTCTTTACAGTCAGTGGAGAGCTTGTCAGGATGGTTGGTCATGTTGAATCGTTCTCTGGCACAAATTACCATCACAAACTGGCTACTCATCTAAATTCGTGGAATCTTGGAAACCTAGAATGTCTTGAGCTGGAACAGACCCCAAAACTCACCTAGCTCTATCTGCCATAGACAGGGATACCTTCCACTAGACCAGGTTTCGCAAAGCCCCGCCCAACCTGGTTTTGAATTTGTGCACTGAATGCCAATGGCAATTTTATAGTCATTCCAATGACTACAAAAATAGCTCAGAAATCTACCCTACATGGAGACACCTACATCTGGAGGCCTAAACTGAGCTCAGCTAAGACCAGATCACAGCTCGAGTTGCTTGGATAACTGTACTTGACAACTTGCACAGCCTGAACCATCGGGCTCTGAGGTCACACCTTAGACTCTCTTAGTAGACAAAGACTTTTTGTTGTGGTTTATCATTTCCTATACTTTTTTTTTTTCCTATATGGCTTGCACCTACATCCTATACCTGGGATTTCTTTAACTAAGGAGAGTTCAGCCAGTTCCCGAGACTAAAATTGCTGTCTCTTTGTGTGATGTTTTGCAGTCTGATCTTGTAGAAGCTTGTTCAGTGCTTTAGAATTTTGAGTGCTTAGACACACAGGAGATGCATTTTAATGCACTGCCCTCTCTCTCATGTCCATCATTTCATCTGCTACATGATTTTACTGGATGCCACTTAATACTCCTCTCCGAAGCTGTGTGCTTTTCCCTGAAGGATACAAAAGACCCATTTGCACATGGCTAAACAATCCCCTCCCCCTGGCTGGTTAAATGTATATTTCACTAATGAAACAAAATCAGCAAAGTGCCGCAATGCAAACTTAGGGGGGAGTTGAAGCAGAAATGCCAAGCAGCCGCCAGCTCCATCTGAATGGTGACCCAGGTGCTGGGTCCCCTCTGGGGACAGTGTTGTAAGTGTCCTGCAAGAACTCCAACACATTATTTGGGGAGGGCAGGATGTTCTGGTGTTTGTAATTGTCTTGGGGTGACTTTATGATGTGTATCCCCTATTGCTGCTCTATGCCCAGAAATTAACTTTGTGCCTTTCTGTGCCTTTAAACTGAGCCTGAGAGGGGGGAGAGGAAAAAACCGAGTGAACTTTTCAAAGCAATTGTTCAAGGACACGGACACAGACTACTTGGCTTTTGCAGTAGTGAGAGCGGAGGAAGCTCCTTGCTTGCTTTTCAGCCAGCTTTCGACTCCTTTTCTCCAGAGGGAGACAGAGAGTTGAACTTTGTTTCTTGGGACTTTGGGGTTTTTTCCTTCTCTTCTGGACTGTTTCAACATCAGAACACATCAGGAGAATTTTCCATCAAGGTCCCGGAGGCGGGTCACTGCCGACCCAGCTCTGAGGAGGAGAGAGACCACACCTAAAGAAGGACTCTGCAATCTTCCCAGGTTTCTCTCCATAGCGAGAAATTTCATTTTTTTAGCATTATTATCCTTTTCCTGTGTGTTTCTTAAATAAATAGTTTTATCTCTTTCACTTTCCTTCGAGGAAAGTTTCTTTTTTTTCCCGAACCTGGGGGGGGGAAGGGTGGTGGTAACCTGCCTTTCTCACAGAGGATATTTCCTCCAAATTTGTCCAAACTGGCACAGTAATAAACTGTGTCTGCTTTTTCAGCCAAGGTGAGTGCCCCATTGCAGCAGGCGCAGCAGTAACTCATAAAACAGAGGCTTTCTCTGTGTTAAAGGAGCTAGGAACAGATAGAGACGGAGCGTGGTGGAAGCGAAGCACAGTTGTTCTGAGCTGACAGGAGGAAATTGATTCACAAATAAAATGTTGCAAGGCTCAGTAAAACGGGGAACAAATAGTGAGTTATGGGTTTATGGTAGAATCACAAGATAAGTGGTAAAGACAGTCTTGTATAAGGATCATCTGAAATCCAATGTAGAACATTGATTGTTTTTTTTTATATATATATTTTTTATAATATATGTGTCTATGTTATGGTTACTGGTGTTATTTCTGCTCACCAGAAATAGTATTTTCTGACAGTATTTTCTTCTTCAAGACATTTCAGATATATATGATTGTTACATCTTGGTTCCTGGAAATGATTGTTTTCAGATGAAGCTGTGTTTCAGATGGAAAAGGTTCAGAGGTGTCGTTGTCATGTCTTCTTTTACACAAAGATTACAAGACCAGTAAGATACTATCATGGTCTGTAACACAGGTCATTGTAGACAAGTTAACATGATTTTCAGATTACATCTATGGCAGTTCCTTCTGCATGAGCTGTGTCTTCAATTCTTGAAGTTTTCAAAAGACAAACTTATCCAAAGCTGGCAAACTCTGTCAGCAATTATTTGCTTATTTTTCAGAAAGTCCACAAAATATGAATTTCAATGATTTTCAGCAGGATTTGTGATTTATTATGACAGCTTTTGTACAGCTTTAGACTTGGTAATATTTTGTTCCTGTAGTGAAGTTATTCTTAATAATGACATGAAATCATTCCTTTTTTTTTTTTTCTTTTACAGCTGGAAGATCTGCCAATAGTATGATCACAGGCTAATCCTTTGATCTCTTAGTACCTTACATTTATTCTTGTACAAAACACAACTTGCAAATTATTCCAAGTACCTTGATCTTCTGGAGGGAAGGAACCTCTATGTTATCATGTTGCTGCTATTAGAAATCAGAAGCTAATTTTTGCCTATTGCTCTTGCAATCCTATTTTCATCCCCGATGCAGGATAACTGCACTTGGAGGCAGTGTCTACTCTTAGTCTGCGTGGGAGGGACACCAGATGGATATGACAAATAAATGGAAGAAGCACAAGGTACCTACCAGTGGCATGATTATGATTTGTGTAGTAAGTGGCAGTCACAGAACTCCCACTGTCTAGCTATTGTCAGGCGTTTTGTAGTCGTTATGGAGCAGCAGGTAAATATTAATGGTAAAAGATTGCGTACTGTGAGACAAAGCATTAGCCTGTGTAAATCACGGTAGCTCGGCTGATGTCGGTGGGGCTGTAAGATTTCGGACAAGGTAAGGCTATGGGCCTTAAATTCTTCCTTCTCAAAAGAAAAATAAATATCTTGAGTCTCTTCAGCTCTATGCTCCAGACTGTTGTCTCTAAACAGCTGGTTCTTCAAGTGTACATTTGTATATATGCACTTAATGCCTGTGGCATTATTATTTTGGAGAAGGGAGGGCAGTACACACTATGTACACCTGAGGAAAACATCTGTATCTCTTAGAGTCAGCAGCTCCTGTAATTACACCCACTGTCAATACTGGCTCTGGGAATTCCCCTTTCAAACCTTCCACTTTTGTCCTCCTTCATCAGCAAGGCTGAATGTGACATCCTCTAACAAGGTTGGTAGGGTGGTTACGCGACTCAATTATTAACTCAAATGCAACTCGCGTACTGCAGCAAATAGAATTTCTTCTGACAGGCTGCTTGTCATATTATGGCCTTATTTGATTAACTCACCCCTTTGGAGGTGTTCATGATCTCATTATATCTTTAATGATAAAATTCCCTTCTGCTATGTGCTATTTTATATTATGTTAAAAGGAATTCATTCATTTTTCGCTTGTCACTTGCATAATTGGATAAATATTTAACAGGTGGAAGTTGATTAAATTTCCGCTAAAATTGTACTCAATACCAAAATATATTCTGGACACCTTAAGTGTTGGTCTGTTGGCCACTGGTAGAGCAGGTGGTAAGTCCAGTGAGACTCCCCATCTTGAAGGTCACTTCTGCTTACATCTGTGGCATCACAAAATAAAAAGGATAACAACAAAGAATTGAATTCCAGCAGAAAATAATGGGTTTAGTAGATTGCTGTGCAAAAAATTTAAATTAGAAGGTAGGAGCCATTACTGAGGTGGCTGAATCCTTCAGAAAAAAGAGGTGGTGCATCTTGTGGTTAAAAGGTGAGATAAACAGAGGCACTGTTCTGAGTCCTTGATGCTGAATCACAAAGGCCAGGAACAGATTTTTAAGCTCTCTTTGAAATGGTTTTAATTTATGTCAGCAAATACAAACTGTATCTACTCTTCAGGTCCACAGGCCTCCTTTTCCCATGATGATGTTTGGATGTCCAAATATTTTGGTTTAGGCATATTCGTGGAACACAGTACTCAGTACATTGTCAAAATTGGCAGCAAAATTCATATTCCAAGTATTTTATTGACTCAGGTTATTGATATCAAACCGGCTGTTAATGCTTGAAAACGTGGGCAAAATTATGGCTTTACAGGATTCACAAGTATTTCAAAATAGTATTTTTTTTTTCTTCTCATTGCCTCTGTTTCACTATCTATAAATTAGTACGTTATTTCCAGTGTATAAAATGTTTCTTTCATTTACTTTTAGATCTTAACATAAAAATCATTGGAGAAGGGCATATAATTATTAATGACTTTATTTAAAAGTGTTATATCATGCAAAATATCCACAAGTATAATCATTGACATTTTGTATATTGACAAAATAGGGGTAAGTACACATTCATCAAAATTGAAAATTCTAATTTCAATATCTTTACTTTTATTGAATTGCCTGTTTTCCAGGAGGGTGACATGAAATTCCAGTCATGAGGTTTTAACAACTGTTACTCTATAAAACTTTGGGCCCCAAATAATAAAATAATCAGGGTTTCAATATGTCTCTTGGTCCATTCCTTTGCCCCAGGAAAATATCAGCAGGCTCATGTTTGCATAGTCTGTTCCTAAAATCCTTCTGTGCTGGAAATTTCACAGCTTCCCCAGGCAAACCACCAATTTTCCCCATCTTTTCCATGAGATTTGGAAAAATAAGGGTTGTGTCTTAAGTCTTCATTGTGTATAAACTCAAGTGATTTCAGGTATCCTTTTTGCTCACTCCAAATACAATTTATTTTATAAAGTCAGGAATTAGAGATAAATAGATTTTTGGGAAAAAAAAAAAATAAATAGAAGAAAATTTGAATTAGAGATATTTTAATGTATTACAGGAAGCGTAGGATTTTCCAAGTCTCATGTGGATCAAACTATTCACAAATTCCAACTACATAAGGGCAGCAAAACTCCTCACATGGTGCAATTTCCCCAGATGAGTCTCTGGAGGCATGTGTTTTTCTTCATTAGCTATAAACAGAGATAGCTGAAGATGATGTCAGGTGACAAAATTATATGCCTGAATTTTCTTGGATGCACCACACTTTTCTGATCTTAAGTAAAATGGTTTATTCATAGAAAGGCACCATTTTCAGTCTGCATTCTGCTGGCCTCAGAGGTTTTAATTGCCCAAGAGTATTTCCAGATTCTAGAGAATGGTCTCTCAAACTGTTTCACCTTATGTGGCACTGACCTGGGCTGACTCACAGTCCTACAGACAGGTCCCAGAATAGCCTGGAAGTTTTCATGGGCAGGAAGCCAATCTCAGCTGGCACTTTGCATACAGCCACTCAGTTCTGGACAGCGAGAAATGTTACTTGTGTGAACTGGGTTGATCCCTCCTTGCTGGCCTCACTGTCAGAGAACAGCACCAGAAACATCTAATTTACCAGGACAGATTTAGCCCATGGTGCACTGCCTAATTCTGAAAGTTCCAGGAAAGGCCACAGAGAAAGGTCATGTTTGGACATTTGACATAGAGATCTATGTAAATAAAATTTATCCAGAGATCTGCACCAGCCTGAAAAATTTTAGGGAGTTCATCATTTGGGAAAAAGAGAAAAAAAAAAAAAAAGAGAGAGAAAAAAAAGGGAAACATATTGCAACTGATAATCCTTCTCTTTCAGTCATTTCACAAAACAGATTAAAACCCTTGCCATATGATTCAGATGGGCAATCACAGAAGAGCATTCTGGACAACAAGCGCTGAGTAATTTTACTAGGGATCAGCCAAGGGCTGAAAATTATCGAATGGAAAATTAAGAATGAATAAATGTATAAACAAATCTTTTTGCAGAAATTAGGGTTGATTGCTACATGACTTGCTGCCTGAAGAGTGGGGCTACACCAGCCCTGAGATCTGGTGTGCAGTAGAATGATCCGGCCTCTATAGCACCTGATGGAATGCATGCTGAATGCAGCTGAAAGATTCTCAGCCACTTCAGTGGACTTTGAATTAGGCCCATGGGACATTATTCATTGTCCTATCTCCCCATGCCCTTGGAAAGAAAGTTGTCATTATTTTCACTGCACAAGTGGGGAAATTGCAGTACAAACAGAGAATGGCCATGGTTGTAGAAAAGGTCACTGGTACAGCTCGTTGACACAGAACAGATGGAAAATGAGAAGAGTCATGTCCGTGAGATTTAATTGCTATATACACAGAAGTAATAATCATCCATAAGAGTCTGGGATTGATTCATTTGATATTGGGTATGAATAGCACAGTTTGGAGGACAGAAGGTGAAGTTTGGAGTGCCTATAATATCACTTCAAAAGAATTATTTTTTTAAAGAACTTTTTTTTTTCTTCCAATAAATAATTTTTGATCTGCAGTATGAGAAGAAAAAAGTCATCTGCCACCCGAAGTCCTGAGAAATCCTTTCCCAGACCCTCATTTGAAACCAGTAGGTGACAGTTGTACTATTTCATCCAAATTCATCTGTCCTTTTAACCTGCGGGGGCCAAATAGGGGAAGCAGAATAACTTTTGCTCTTAACAGATCAAACCAAAGAAAAACAGTGGTGAGAAATGGGCTTTGTGCTGCACTCTCTCATTCATTTGGGGGAGGGGAGATTTATTGACTGCAAGGTTCAATAAAATTGCAGCTCAAAGTGAGTTTTCATTCTGAGCCCTGAATTAACTCTGCCTGAACTTTGGCAGGAATTCACTGCAAACAAGTTATATCCCAAAGAATTTGTGACCATAAACCATGGCTAAGCTAAAGCAGACGTAAAGGGGCTAGAGGGAAGGAAAACCTCCCACCCCTGTGTGAGAAAAATTTGCCTCATTCTGCTGCTGGTGCAGAGGGCATACAGCTCTTGGCAGCTGGGACATCTTCCTGTGGGCATGAGTTGAAGGTGATGGGGAAGGAGTGGGGACTCAGCACAACCTTTATTTTTCCAGTTTTTGAGACTAAAGAAACCATGGCCAGCACATGGCCCTAAAACTGGATATTTTTTTCTGTCTTTAAATTATTTTCGTAGTAAAGTTGGAATGGTAATAAAGATAGCGGTCCTAAAATGACCATAAACACCATAGGTTGTTTCATGAGTTTTTTTCCTAAATGTCCATGGGTGTCATCGATACTGCCACAAACTCCCTTAAAATAGCAATTTGGGAAAAATTTTGTTTACAAAATCACAGAATCACAGACTATTTTGAGTTGGAAGGCACAAAAATAGGATCATTTAAGTCCAACTCCTGGCCCTGCACAGGAAAGTCCCAAGAATCACACCATGTGTGAGTCACATCATGTTTGGATTAAGTTAGGTGTTATCATCTATAACAAAAGGAAAAGAAAAAAACTTCCATATATAACAAAAGGAAAATGAAAAACTTGGCACCTGTAGATAGCAAAGGGAAAGCAAATTATCCACTACATTTCAGGTTCATCAGTTGATCACAACAGTATGTACAATTTCAAGGAATGAATTGTCAAATGATGGAAATGGTGGAGAAATGGCTTAGAGAAACTCAGTATCTTTCTCAAATCAAATAGTTTGTTTATTAAAAAAATTATGGTTAGTGCAGTAGAGCTAAATCATAATATTAAGTTTAGTTGTTGCCACATAAGATATTTTCTGTTAAGGAACAGAAAACAGGGATTCCTTTGAGGTTCTTTAAAGAGGTAAGAAACTGTATTAAAAGAGGTGATAGAAAGCTAGAAATAGCCTGTTATTATTACTAAAGAGGCCGGGGTCATGAGTTATTAAACATAATAAACACTCTTGGCATGAAGTATAGGAGATTGCTTATGAAATTTGCTGATGATGTGAAGGAGGAAGGCCCCATCAATGCAGAAGAAAAACTGGATAAAACATAGGAAGAAGTGGTTAATGCAGTAGTCAGAGTTAAAGATGGTTAAATTTCTTACCACAGTGTGGAAGCTCGTGAGCAGAGGGAGTAATAGCAAGAACTTCTTGTACAAACTGCTAGGTCTTCCCTTAAAAACATCTTAAGGGAGGGAAGATCAGGATATTCCTGACAGTAGTAGGAGAAGGGTGTTCAACAGCACACAGACATGGGAAAAGCAGCTGTGATTGCTCAGTGAGGCATCTTCTCTAGAGGCCAATTTTTCTGCACAAAATTGCAATGAGAACTCGCCTGAAACTGTACAGACACAGGGGCTTAGATAAGAAGGAATAAACTGGGACAAGTGTGGTGATAAACCTTTAGAGAAAGAAGACGGTGCCATTTGAAATGAGGAGGCTGACACGATGTCCACACTGCCTTTGCACACAGAGCCCAGCTCCAAACCCACCACAACCTGTGTGCTCACAGATAACGAGGCAGCAGCTCCGAGGTTACAGCAAGTGGCAATGTTCCAGCACAGATTTGATGCCTAAGTAATGTAATGCAATAACTTGCAACCTCAACAGAGTGACCTGGCATCTCCCTAAAGTGAGAGCAAAGGGGTGCTTGGGCTATAAATTCCTTCGGAAAGTGATTGCGTTGTTTAGCTGAGACAAATGGGAAGCAAAAACTACTCAGGATATTTAGGATGTTGTGGATAAGAAGGGTAAAGCTCTCTGAGCCAAGGAACAACTCTGGCACCAAATCATGTGTGTCCAATGTATAAAAGGGCAGTTTGGATGTTTGTCTTTTCTGGTCCTGTGCTGACTTGGGAGCTTGAATTTTTTTCTCTGTACTCTGGGTCCTATTGCAAGATATAAAAAGTAATCTTAGTAGTCAGTGACCATATTAGTAAATATCTCAGAATCACAGAGTGGTTTGGGTTGGAAGGGACTTTAAAGCTCATCCAGTTCCACTCCTCTGCCATGGGCAGACACACCTTCCACTGTCCCACATTGTTCCAAGCCCCAACCAACCTGGCCTTAAACACTCCCAAGGATGGGGCAGCCGCAGCTTTTCTGGACACCCTGTGCCAGGGCCTCAACATTCTCACAGGGAAGAATTTCTTCCTTATATCTATTCTTCCTAATATCTATTTCTTCCTAATATCTGACATATTTTGGAAAATATGTTTCTGTGATTTCCATCAGTTATGCAAGGTCAGCTGCTTCTTGCTCCTTTGGCAGCCCTTGTTTGCTGAGCTGTCTTCACTGACCTCGTTTCCAGCTCTTCTGTCACTCTTGTCAGTGTTTCTGCCATCAGCCAACACGCTTTTGGTGGCCATGCTGGGGTAGAATAATGGGAGAAAAGTGGGAACCAGGATTGAAGTAGGAGGCTTCCCAGAGGTATGTTCAAGTATTGAATTAGATGCTTAATCACTGACATCAATCGGCCACCTATCCAGAAGGGCACAGCTGCTCTACAGGCTCTGTGTCATCTCTGTCTGTCCTGTGTGGATGTCTTGTGTGCCCAAGACCACCCCAAGCTGTGCCAGAGACTTCTGGAGACGACAAAGTCAGTCAAATCTTCAATGTCTCAGCTCTCCATTGGAGCATCATTATGCCTCTGCTGATGTTCAGCCTGGATTCTGTGTTCGTCAAGGGAAAATCATCATCCCACAAGCAGAATGGCACAGAGACAGAATGGTCTTCTTGAAAATCTAGGGTTTCTTTTAAGACATACACACGCCTGAGAAAGGGGGGTGGGAAGAAAAGGTCCCATCTTTGGATTTAGTAGTAGGACTCAACAGATCAAAAGGATCTGATCATAGAACAGGTCAAAGGCTTCAAACTTGTAAGCCTAAGGTTAAATATACTAGCAGTTTACATTCTCTGAAAATCAAACTTCCTAAATTCCTAGTGCTAGGAAGCCAAATTTTTGACAACTGATCTGTGCAGGACTGGAATTCGAGTCAAGCTGTGGGATCATCTCACCATGGTGTCACCAACACTCACCACATGACAGCTGGGGAAGCAGTCCATCTTAGATGTTTAAACTCACACCACAAACACTCTTCTCCTCTGAAGCTTCCAGGAGATGCTTACATGAGTGTTACTCAATGTATTTTAAACCCTTGTTGAAAACTGGTAGTTTTAGAATTAAGAAAATGGGAGGAGACAGGCCCATGTTTTCTCTGTATTGGCATAGCTTTTTTCAGTCAATGCAGCCATATCAGCCTAGACCTGGCCTACATTCCAAGACTGTACAATCTAATTATGAGCAAGACAAATAGAAAAAATAGCAATCAATGGCAAGAACAGCAGATGAGAATAAAAATTATTCAGCAGTGCAGCTGCTTAGATTTGTTATCTTCACGCCTTAGAGATTCTATTAAGTTTCCAACACAGACTGCCTGNTTTTTTTTTTTTTTTGTAGTCTACCAGTGCACTAAATATCCATAGGCATAAAATGTGCCAAAAAAAAGTCTCCCAAGCCAGAGGGAATAGAACTGTAAATGTGTAAAATTCTGTGTCTGCATATATATGTCACATCAGTTAAAAAGGAAAGTATAGTTTCTTGATTGCCTATACAAGCTCCATTTACTAAACAGCAAAAGTACCAGACATACATTTTTCAGGGAGCATTATATTGGCCAAAGGTCGCAAAAACAATTTCAGAGGAAGCCAGCCCACATTAGTTTCTTGAGATCGTGATTACAAATTTATAAGAGACATACCCCAGACATTGAGAGATGGTCTCAAAGATTACTGTCCTTCCTGCCATCTGCACACTCCACTGGGAACATTAGAAACCCTGTCCATCAACCAAAATAAACAGCTTTTCTCATGAACAGGCCCAAAGAATGCCCTATAAATCATATCTGTCAAAAATGCTAGTAGCATTGCAGAAGACAGAAATCAATCCAAAACTCATTAGTTCGTCTGACAAGTGCTTAATCTTATATTGTTTAATGCCAACCTGAACAACCCAGACAGAATGGAACCATGCAAAGCAGTGCCTTGATTTTCTATTACAGAAACTTTCGCAGTGATTATGGCTTAATCTTTCCTTTAGATCTTCTTCCTTTTAATGCTCCTTTTCTCTTCACCACCTGCCAACAGATATTGACTCCAACAGAGCTTCCTCACTTCTGCAGGGATAGATACATCAGGATTGCCTTGTTCAGTAGGTTGCTAGATGGTACCTCTATATTTTGAGCATGTCCTCTGGTAATCAGGATAAGCAGCTATATATTGGATTATATGTGGTGGTGTTTGAAGAGGTTGCCAAGCAGAATGGATATATTACTCACTTTTTATTAGATTTGTATTAAATCTTTTAATCTGCCAGCATGGAATAAAGGGTGAAATAATTCCTAGATCACATGAGATAAAGGAAAAACACAACTACTTTAAGAAAATTTTCTAACTCAAGGTGTTCTGTTCACAGATTTGGAGAAAAAGATGTATTACAGTTCCACATGGAACTTATACCTTGTGAATCTCTCAAAAAATTGGAAGACAGTGTAGTTTGATACCAAACTTAATTCAAATGATTTAAATGTGACTAGGGACTGTTCTTTTCCACTCAGACCTGCTGGGGTGAAATGTCTGGCAACCATGCTGTTGGACTCCCTGCTTCTCCAATACAGGATGTGTTCCCATTACTAATTCTGCAAGGGCTGTTTATAGGAGCCCGAAATGGCAGTGACCAAAGCAGGATGCACAGGATGATTCCAACAGTTTTAGCAAAATCAATGGTTGAGTTCCCATGCAGAGCTGAATTTATTAGTGGATACTTGTGCTTGCTCTTTCTGTTTAGTTTACCAGCATACACAGACCTGTAATGTTCAAGTCCTAATGTAAGGAAATAAATTTTAGGAAGAAAGGCATTATTCTGAGACAGCTTTCAAAATGACACTAACAACATCCACGTGGCATAAAAGCAGTGGGTTTGTCCCTCCTTTGCACAAAATATAGACTGAAACTTCAGAGGAATCACAATGGAATGGAGAATGGATTATGATTGTGTAGGCTGAGGGTGTCACTGTGACACACCGTTTGTCACACTAATGGTCAGGTGTCCCTTTGGATCTGTGTACATCACAAAAAACCCCCAGGAACACAGCTCTGAATCAAGGAGTGCACACAGCCACTCACACACAAAGCCAACAGCACTGCACAGAAGCTTCCAGCAAATTCAAGTGAAGACCTGGCTTGTATGGAACATGCTCCAGTCAGGGCCCAAGACACAAAGCTGGTCTGCCTTGGTGCAATCCCTCTGGATTTTGGGTGCCAAGGTGTGTGCTGCAGGAGGAAGAAGCAGCCCTGTCTTTTACTTGTCTTTTACTGTGTGTTTGTGACTGCTGTGCATACAGCTTAATTGCCAACTGTAGTTACAGCAGGGATGTAATTAGCTTTTCATTCTTTTTATTTTATTTTTTTTCTCATTAAAGAGTCAGTTCAGTTCTTGAAGCACAAAACCCCTTTGCTAGTGATGTGCATTGTTGCACAAGTTAACTTCCCTCATCTCATGGATTTTGCTGAAGTCAGGCATTAGATCCAGGGTAATTAATTTATTCTTTTATTTTAATCTAACTGTTTCAACATAAATACAAAGATACTGGCTGTTATGAGGACTGAATATCTAAGGCCTTGTTTTAGGATTGTGGGGAGATAGATGAGAAGCATTCTGGAAGAGAATGTCATTTGGGAATTGAAATATTGCTTTGGAACTCGGAGAGGGGAAGGAAAATGAAAAGAAAAAAAAGGAAAAGAAAAAAAAGGAAAATAAAAAGGAAAAGAAAAAGGAAAAGAAAGAAAAAGAAAAAGAAAGGAAAAGGAAAAGGAAAAGGAAAAGGAAAAGGAAAAAAAAAAGAAAAAGAAAAAGAAAAAGAAAAAGAAAAAGAAAAAGAAAAAGAAAAAGAAAAAGAAAAAGAAAAAGAAAAAGAAAAAGAAAAAGAAAAAGAAAAAGAGAAAAAGAGAAAAAGAAAAAAAAGAAAAAGATCTGGGTAAATTTGGGAGTCATTCAAGGGAAAACAGCTGAAAGGAGATGAAGATGTAGGTGAGGAGGTTGGTGCTAGTGCTGGACCAGAACAGGGTGAAAAAGCATATTCAATTTTGACTTCACAGAGATTGTATCAAACAGCTCAGGACATCTATCAGAATCTGATAGCAGATGCTCAGGAATAACTTACAGCCTGAGCTACTTTAGGAACAATAAGTTCTGTAAATATATCCCCTGTCTGCTTTTTACAGAGCAAAATGATGGGAGAGGAGCAGAACAATAGGATGGGATTATAAAATGCTGCAGCAGTAGGAGTTAAGGAAAAGGAAATAGTGGCTGGTTTCTGTGATAGGCCCAGGAGAGCATGAGGACACTGCTTGATGTAGCTCCTGGATCAGTGGGTGATTTTTAGCTCACTACAGTTGCCCTTCTCACATCTCTTATTTTAAAAGGGAAAAAATGGTACTTTTAGTTTAATAGTTTCTGTAATAATCCTTACAGATTTTACAGTTGTTATCATCTCAATCCTTTGCTCCAATCTCTTTTTCCTAAACCAGCTCCTTACCCATACTATTCAGCTTTCATTTAGAAGGTACTTCCCTCGGGGAATCTGACCACTGGTAGTGATTTCTGAGTTATTATTTCTCCAGGCTGCTCTCCACCACCAACTCACAGCTCTCATCAGTCAGTAAGGCAACCTGACCTCCTGACCCTGGTTTTCCTGATCACAATCTTCCCCTTCTTCCCCTTGTACTTGAGTCTCACCTGCACCTGCTGTTGGTGATTCATCCCCTTTTTCTACCCCTCACCCATCAGAAAAATGGATACAACGGCAATAAATGGCACGAATATCTGTGTCTTCAAGCTTTAGGTGTGTTCTGGTTTTCATTGCTATTCCAGCCAAGCATTTTTATGGATTCCCTCTCCTCATTTATACTCTTGCTAAAGATCCTTTACAGCCTGCTCTTTCTTACCCCTATACAACCATTACCCCCCTCACCTCTGTCCCTTGTGAAGGGGAGGTTTGCCATGAGTTTGAGAACATTGTGGCCTTACAGTTGCCTGGAAGGGAGCAGGGAGGGCAAAGACCTGTAAATGCACAATTTACCTTAGAGCTGGCAGCCTGTGAGCAGCTCCAGATGAAACTTTTTTTTTGCTCCAGTTGTATTGACTTTGATATCAAACTTTCACTGCGTCTTTGGGGAGAAGATCCCACTGAAAGGATGGATTAAAAGTTCATATGGAGGCAGTGATGACAGAACTGGGAGTGTTCAGAGTCTCACCTTCTACTTCATTTTTTGCAATATACAATTTTAATAGCAACAACAACAACATCAAAAAGTAAAAGTAATAATAGCACCTCCATCCTTTGAGATACTCAGAACTCAAGTGGGCAAGGTCCTGTGCAACCTGATTTAATTAAGCCTGCATTTAGTATCAGGCTAGATTGGATAATATCCAGAGGTCCCTTCTGACCTTAATTATTCTATGAATCCATGATTAGTAGCTGTTAATAGCAGCAGCCCTGAAAATGAAATTTGAAATATGCACAGGGAATGAGATGATTATTTATATACCTTTTTGTGGATCTTGAACTTAAATTATTTACTGATATGCAGGCGTGATGTTATTTAAATCAGGGGATAATTTCTTTTCCCAAGGGGGAGAAAGAACCATAATTTTTCCTTAGACACATGCCCGAATGTCGTGGAAATCAATGGATTTTGAAAATGTGCCTAATGTCAGGCATGTGTTGTGTATTTTCTGGAGTTGTAGCTCATGGTGGGGAAGCAATATTAATAACAGAAAGTGGCAGTTCCTGGAGATTAGAAACAGATTACATCTCTCAGTACTTCACCTTGGGAAGTCTTTAACCATTCCTCAGAAAACAAGACCATTATAATGAAAAGTCTTCCCTCGTCGACCCTTGAAATCTTATTAGTAAATGGGATCTTTTCTTCCCCAGGGGCTTGATTGACTAACAGCAGAGGAGTGATTTCTGCAAGGTTCATGGAGGGAGCCAAACTCTTACGTTGACACTTATTTTGTGGGCAACAGGGAAAAAAAAAAAGCCTGTGGATTTTTATCCCATGTTTCACTTTATACTCCATTTTCAACCAGGTTCAAGAGATGTTCCTCTAATATTGAAAATTATTTTGACAATCTGCTTAGCAATTGAAACAGAAAACTTACATCTACTATCATTAGGCAATAATTATTTTGTTTTTCTAGGGAGAATTAGTAAGATAAACACTTCACAGATAAAGTTCTAGGGCTTCAGGCTAAGATATTTATTGACTTGGAAGGTACTTATCTCTTCGTTCACTCCCATGTAGAAAATATAATGATAGTAATTATGTTAAAAAAAAAAAACAGATTACTTTTTAAATTATTTAAAAGTGCTCTTCCAGAATGTAACAGGATGATAATTGCTCCAGCAGCTTTTATGACCTCTGGGGAAAAAAATTAGCCACAGGGAAAAGGAAGATACTAACCTGCTTTTTATATTTAGTTCTACTTATTTATTTATTTATTTATTTATTTATTTATTTATTTATTTAATTTTAGTTTGGCATCTTCATTTCAAATACACCTGGCCTTTGGGGAGATAAACTCAATTCTGAGGACAGAGAAAGATTCAAACCCCTTGAAATTGATTGTTATGCTAAAAGTCCCAAAAGAGAGAGATATCGAGAATTGTCAGAGTAGATAAAACCCAGATGTAAACAACACTTGTAGCTCAGAACATCAGCATCTCATAGAAACTCAGACACCTGATATATATATTTTTAATTACAAAATAGAACAAAATTTCACAGTGTGAGGATTCTTGCTATGTTTTTATGCATAATGACAGTATTTCTTATTCTGATTTTTGTTTAGCTGCTCCATATTGTCATTAATAGTGCAAAGCAACTCTTGTAACAAAGATAATTATGTTCTTTGAGCTTGATTTTGCAAATTCAGGACTCATCCTTGGAAACATAAAGCAAAGTGTAATCCTTATATTTTTACATATCCATGAAAAATAAAAAAGCAATCCATATGGACAAATTTAGATAAGGAAGAGATCAGAGGATCAAGCTGACAAAAATTTCCTGAAAATGACTAGAAAGCCTATAAACTTACGTTTTTTTCCAGGACACCCTTCACATCTGCCCCTGGGTTTTATAATTTCCACCTGTGTTTTTATTAAACATGTTCTTAAAGGAATTTAATCAGATTATCTCAGGTTGATGTGGATACTCAACCCGAAGTAAATTGTTTCAATTTGCTGAACATTATAAATAAATAAATAAAAATGCTGATCCTAAGTGATGTTTGCTGTTCTGATTTGATTTCATTTCTGACCTGAAAAAATCAATTACTTCCACTGCCAAGTTTTATCCCCCTTTCTCCTCTAACTTCATACTTAAGTTAATGGACTGTAGAGTCAGAAGGGACCACTGTGTTAATGTAATCTGACCGCCTGCACAGCACAGACCATGGGAATTCCTTACATTAATTCCTGCCTGTAGTAAAATTCTTTATAAAAAATGAAAAAAAAAAATCATCTAGTGTTAATTCGTTTTCATCTGTCATTGTAAGAAGCTCATTACTACTCTGAGTAATTCACTCTAGCCAGGTCTACCTCTGTGTGCAAGGTGTGAGACTTTAAAATATGTGACTTACTAAGCTAAATAAATTTGATTTGGGTTGTGGGTTTGATAGGGGGGAGGGCTTTGTCAGGTCTTTTGTGGAGTTTAGAGTTTTGGTTTTTTTTCTCAGTGAAGACATGTTCATTTAGATGCTCTTGAAGAATATTATCCTACTTTGACAGACAAAGCCACAGTGGAAAAAAAACCTGAATTCTCTCCTGAGTCTGACAGTTTTAAACTTTTAGCAGTTATTTTACCCATTCTGTTTAGGCAGCAATTTTAAAGAACAGCTTTGCACAGGAAAATTCACCTTCAGAGATAAGTAAAACTGGAAGCATTGTAGCTGTCAGTTTATACACTATTTACTGCAAATTTAGCCCAGATATAGGTCTGTAGTGATGTAACTACACTCCTTCCAGGACAGAGAGTGTCTCTGCATGGCATTATACTATACTACACAAATGTATCATCTCATTTAGAGGCAGCTCTGGCATCTCTGCATGGGATGCTGTCGTACCAGGTAGGCAGCTCTGTGCTGAGCAATTCAGGGCAAGAACTCTCTTTTCATTATATGCATGTATGTGTAACTGCCTCTCCCTGGGGCCTCGAGGTATTGCTGTGCTAGAAATAAATTACAATAATGAATAAGTGACCTGGACACACACACACAGTCCGGGAATCTCTGATGTATGCAAATGGAGCTCGGTGCAAAGGGCTGGCACTAAATCTGGGCGATAAAGTTAACTTACAGTTCTGCCCCTGTGCATTTTAAATTTTATGTCAGCTTGTTATGCAGAGCATTTTGCCCCCAACAGAAATAAAAAATAAAATAAAAATAAATAAATAAATGAATAACAAATGATAGCATCCACCTGTTCAGTATTAGCAAGGGCACAAGACAATTCCTGAATGCTCCCGGTAAACTGCGACACAGGAATACTCTGGCCATAAACCCCACTGACAGACACCGAGCAAATTATTCCATTCAGCCATACATTTGCAAAGCTATCTGCTTGTGAGTTTTATGGCATGTCCAGCTCAGAGATATTGGGCCATAATTATGCAAGAGCTGGGCACATGTAAGGGAGGGGATGAACATCCAGCACAGCCTCAGAGGGGCTTTAGGGCTTTGGTGTCCTTGTAGGGCTGCAGTGTCAGTGGGAATATGGGGGTACCAGGAAGATCTCCTGGCCAAAGTCCTCCAAGTGCAACCCTTCTTCTTCATCTTTTTGTGCTTGACACCGGGTTGAAGCTTAAAGCCCTTCAAAGCAGAGTTTACAGTTACAGTTCCAGTGATCTGATGCCTGAAGGAGATAACTGAATTTCATGCAATTACTGGGAATGGTGGGTGTCTTTCACCTGATTTTTACAAATTACAGGCCAGTAGTTTCCAAAGGATGGATGGATGTTCAAAATCCTGTGATGCCGTTATAAGATCCATGAGCTTCTACAGCGTGTTGGACTCCTCTCCACTTGCTTGTTTACCAATAAAAATAAAACCAAAACCAACAAAATACTATTACAGGAAAATCACCCATAATTTTTCAGATGAGCTGAACAAGAACAAAGGGGGAAGCAATAGTGATCTGCAGGAATCACACACTCACATAAGTGTCTACTAGAGGTCCCTTTGGCAACCTTTTCACAACTAATTTGTGGTGGAGTTTGATTTTTTTTTTCTTTTTAATTTTTACGGGCCTTAATGTATGGAAAACCATTAAGAGCTGTTTCTCCATGTTAAGCAAACACCCTGGTCAGACCTTTATCCACCAGACAAAGTTGAGGCTGCCTCTGTCCAAAGATTGTCTGGGAGCACCTTTTTTTCATGCCATAAAGTGGTCAGTCTTTCCAGGACTTGCACTTTTCATTTTGGACCAAGTATCCTGCTGTGCTGTGAGTAATTATGGTGATAAAAACCTTCTGCACATCAAAGAGAACCCCACAAGGGTTTACAAAAACTGCTGCAGAGCGAAGAAAAAGCTGAAGAGATGGAGGAGAATAAAAGCCACCTCCTCTGTCACATGGGAGCCATTTGCTGGTCAGGAATCACTGGCCAGCACATATTTGCAAGTTGCTGTGGTCAGAAATGCAACCTGTGTCTGTGGCAAGAGGGTAGGAAATACTATTTATGCTACTTCCTGAATAATTGCCAGTCCTCTGAGTTAAAATTCACAATTTTGGCTTGGGATATCAGAGGCTTTTACAAACCCCTGCCTTGGTAACTAACCAGGCAGGGAGAGATTCCTAATTTGCCAACATTAAGATTTAGGAGACAGAAAAATAAATCTGTTCTGATAAATCATAAAGTAAATTTTGGCTAATTGAACAGCTTCAAAATACTGTTCTCTCTGTTCTCAGTCTATAGTCATGGCCTTAAATAGAATAATTGTGTCTGTTCATATGCATATATATGTATTTTACAGGAAATGCAAAGGGTTAAACCAACTGACTGATGATAGAAATTGCTTTTAAAACAAATACTGATGAAACATTCATCTTACAGTGATTGCTAAAGCTCCTCAGTAGCTGAACTAGGAATCAGACCTTTTAAAAAGAATTCAGCCTGGCTCTTTGCATTTTTATCTGAAAATATTATATCACTGTATTATTGTTCACAAAGTGTCTGTTCCTGCTCTGCTGCAGAAATTCATTCTTTAGCCTGCAAACATGATATTTGTGCTCTTTTACCACCGAGGCTGCTCTACAGCAGACCCCACAGGAATCACTGAACGGGAAGAGATAAGCCCAGCTCCCATGTCACGCTGTGAGTGGATCTCACTATCTTCTGGAGAGACCCAGCATGATTCAGGGTGACCTCACTTTCCATTAGAAGGAAGATGCAAGGGGTTCCTGCAGTGAGAGAATGACGAATAATTACTCACATCCAAAGGATTAAGCGGGTGCCAAGCAGGAATGTGGGGTGCTTTGAGGAACGTGGTAACTTCTGCATCTCCTCAGCAAAGCATCCTCTTTTCTCTGGCTTTATGCTAGAGCCCATCAAGATCTTCAATTCTGCCTGAAATGAAAAATCCCCTATATTTTTTAATATATTATTAAGGGTGTTTGAAGCCTTTCTGTAAATGTTGTGGTGACTAAAATGCAACAAGACCCCAGTCAGACACCTTTGACTTGAGAAAGAAAGCAGGTGAGCAGCTCTAGGGGACACGCCAAACCGATCAGCCTCGGTGCGTTGCGGGCAGGGCTTTGCCGTCAGCCAGCAGAGCATGGTGTTCTCAGGCGAAGGAGAGGGGTGAGGAGAGAGGGAAGGAGAGATCCTGGTATGCACATTACCTCAGTCAGCTTAGCATGAAGTTTCCTTGACTCAGCAAGAAGACACCAGGGATTTACTTAAGAGCAGGCAGCTCCTGAAAGCTCAGTGGGGCTGTGCATGATTGGAGCCTCCCTCACCTGCATCCAGCCTGCAGTGGGGGTGTGGTTGTCTCAGCCTTTCAACACCAGGAGCAATCTGCTCCTTCTCCACCTGCAGTTCTGTCAGATTATGTCTGTGCTGCAAATTAATTGAAGCAAGGAGTGTCCTGCGTGGGCTGGCCCCCTAAACGGGGAGCTCTTGTGCTGCGTCTGGTCAGTATCACAGCCTGGAGATCTCTTCCAGAACATCCCAGTGCACAATGCCATTACTAGGTCAGGTTTGCTCTGTGTGGGAGAGACGTGTCCAGACCTGGCTGTAGAGGCTCTTGATGCCAGGCTTCAGCTGGGAAAAGAGGTGAATTTTCATGTGTCAGCTCTCCACAGAGCCACGGGAATGGCAGCCACGAGGGACAGGATGTGGGATCCAGCTAAATGGCCCAGGTGCTCAGTCCTGAATCATGACTGCAGCCCTGGAAAACTAGGATGATTACATGTACACCTTTTTAAACTTTGAGAAATAATACACTTAATACAGGAATCTGTCCTTATTACCATCCAGCCCCTTGCTGTAAAGTTATTGCAGCTGAAGATGAAACAATACAACAACTGAGCAGTGAGCACTTAGGTAACAGCAAAATAATTGTGATCAGTGTGATAAGTCCTGCTGAAATAACTCCTACTTTCTCACCCCTTTCAGAGATAAAGACTTCATGATAAGAAGGCAGCTAGGAAAACTAAATTTATTTTTCTGGCTAGAATTACCTGTAATTTATTCCTGAAAAGTATAGAGAAAATGCTGATACTACAGTGGAGGGTGAGGAGGGGAGAAAACCTGCTAAGTTCCCTGCATGTTTCTTATGCCTTCCTATGGTTTTCCTGCAGGATCTGAAATCACAGACTTGATGTACAAGGGGTATGGGAGAAGTTTGGATAATGGCATTGCTTGAGCCAGATTTGCACTTCCCATGGCAAAATAAAGGGCTTTACCACTTCCAAGGGTTTTTATTGGTTTCACTCTCCTGTCTTAGAATATCTCTTCTGGTTTACACAAGGCAATAACCCCAACGCTTTCCCTGTTAGTGTTGTGCGCATCCTCCCTGCCCTCATCTCCACTCATCCTTCTTCTGAGAAGGCCTTCCTGGACAGATCCATGAATCCTCCATCAGGAAATCAATCAGAGAAAAGATGCTGTAAGAGGCGTGGATTTTACGTCAAGAGCTGCTGCTGTTAATAGTATGTGGATAAAACATATGTTCATGACCAATAATCTCTGCTTACACTGAATAATGCAGTTTTGTGTAGAGCCCTCATCACAAATTCTGTCAGACAGCTATTCCTATCTGGAGCAGTGAGACTGAGCTGGCATGGTCCTTCCTCACAAAAGCAGTGCAGGGTTGAGATGGCAATGCAGGTATAATCATAGAATCATGGAATCACAGGATCACAGACTGGATTGGGTTGGGAGGGACCTTAAAGATCATCCAGTTCCAAACACCTGCCATGGACAGGGACGCCTTCCAGCAGACCAGGTTGCTCCAAGCCCCATCCAACCTGGCCTTGAACACTTCCAGGGATGGGACAGCCACAGCTTCACAGCGCTCACAGTGTGTGGTGTTACCTGTTCAGGGCAGCTTAAGCACCTCTCTGCTGCATCCTTGGTCTAGGGGAGTGGGGAAGGAGGTTTTATATGTTTTTACCTTTGGAAACAAACTTGATATATGTATCAAATCTTCAAAAATATTTGAAAAAGTGACATCTTTAAAGCCGCTTTTTCGGTCCATTAATTCTTGTCCAAGCATCCTTGCTGAATCCTAAGGCAAACAGATCTCCTGGGAAAGGGATAATGGAAGAAAAGTGGGGCCTAAGCAACCCGATCTAGTGGGTGACATCCCTGTCCACGGCAGGGGGGGGTCAAATTAGATGATATTTAAGTTCCCTTCCAACCCAAGCCTTTCTACAAGTCCACTGTAAAAGTCTCATTTAAAGTGGCTCCCTGCTGCATATGCTTCCCATCTGCTAAAAAAGGCCTTCCTGCAAACGGGAAAAAAAGTGGGAGCCTCATATCTAAGGGAGGCTGTAGAAAATATTAACAAACTACAATATTTGGCAGCTGAAATAGAGAGATCCCTGTAGCGGCGGTCAATAAGAGTGGGAGAGAAGAGCGGGCTGCCTCCGGCCGGAGAGACGAGGGCCGGCTCCTCCCTCGGCGGGCTGCGGGAACGCAGTCTGGGGAGCGGAGTTACCAGAGCGGCTGCGACCTGCCCTGCGGCGAGCACCGCCGTGGAAATTTCCACGCGGGCAGGAGCGGGGCCAGCAGGTGGCACTGTGAAGTAGCCCAAGAGGAGCATCCCAGCATCCCGGCTGCATCCCGGCTGCATCCCGGCTGCGTCCCAGCACACCGGCTGTATCCCAGCACCCCGGCTGCATCCCGGCTGCATCCCGGCTGCATCCCGGCTGCGTCCCAGCACCTCGGCTGTATCCCAGCACCCCGACTGTATCCCAGCATCCCGGCTGCATCAGCTGCCGGCGCTCCCCGGGCTGAGGCGGCAATTTTTATTACTGTCATTCTCTACACCCCCCGCTCTCTCCCCTGCCACACCCAGGTCCACCCTCCCCTCGAGACGAAAAGTGCAGTAATCAGCATGAGTGGAAAGGAAAAGCAGGAATGCCCAAAAATGTGGTNCCTGTTTCCTTCAGGACAGCCCTGCACAAAAAGTTTGCTTCCACAATACAAATCAGGAGAATTTTCCCCCAGTCAGAGATGGAGCATCCCCTCTTTCTCTGCTTGGTTTGAGGATGTGAGACATCAGTTTTACCTTCTGTTCTGCACACTGAGAAAGAACCAGATGTGTCTTTACGAAACAAGCCCTGGCCCTGAGGCCCCAGCCCTGGCACTGGCCTGTTGTGTGACTTCTGCTGTTCACTTTCCTATTTCCCCTTGGGAAAAGCTTCTCTGTTTCAGCTGCCCTAAGGAGAGGCAGTCTCTTACCTGCCATGCAGCACAGCATAGCACCGTGGAGATCTGATCTTCCCTTGCCTGGAGACATCACCCCTGTAGTAGTAATTAATCTCCAGGTTAATCATCAACTTTGTTGCTATATATATATATGAAACCCATATTTACAGAGTTGGCACAGAAAAACGAGATTGCAAATGGACTACCTTTTGCTTAGAAATGAGGTAACGCGCTTTAATATTTTTCCTCTTTCATTACCATGTACCCAAATAAGTTCATCATCTTCCTAAGTGGGCTTTAAAAATAGTGCCCTTGCAGCATGTCTCTAGGCAAAACAAAAGCCCTGCCATCCTATAATGAGATTTTAATTTGCAGAGTTGTTCAGAGCTGCAGCTCATCAGTACAACACACCATCAGCCGCGGCCTGGAGCAGTGCTTTGTGCACAGAGAAGAGGTTTCATCTCCATTCTGTAAGTGTTTAAGGCCAGGTTAGATGGGCAGCTAAGCAACCTGGTCTAGAGGAGAGTGCTGCTGTCCATGGCAAGGAAGCTGCAATTAGATGGTCTTTAAGGTCCTTTCCAACCCAAGTATTCTATGATTCCCACAATGGCCTACCTGAATTCCACATGGGATGCCCACATTACACGGACACTGCTGCACTGCAGGGTTTTGACGGGCTTTAAAGCCACCAAGGTGGTTTTGGCCCCACAAATGCTGTGGGTGACAGACCACCACCTCTTGAGTGCCCCAGAGCCCCTGGTACAATGATATGACCCCATCCACTGATAAATAATGAAAGCCTCAGACCCTTGTTCATGTGGAACATATTGCACGTGGAGAAAGGGAGGGATGAGCCTCAGATAGCCAAGACCCAATGTCTACAAGCAACACATGAGAAACAATAAAAAGGGGTTTCCTAGAGAAAGAACAGCAGATGTCTGTAGTGCTGTGGGGGATCAGCACTACCAGCACGAGCCTTGCCCTGTACTGAGCAACATTTATGGGAGTGATTCATGGATGTATTATCCCAGTTTTATGTATTTGTTAACTCAATAAAGAAGTCAGCCCAGGAGTGAATGGGGAAAGTCAAACTGGCAGCCTCCCTCAGTGAGTGGTAAATCAATGCAATGAACCACCATCTCTTTGGCTTGGTAGAAGACCTTGAGGGCTGTGAAAAAACAAACAAACAAACAACAAAAAACCCTGTTTCCATAAGGAAAGAAACTCTCAGACTGCATTTACATAGTCTTATTCTCCTTTGATATTTTGTGGCATTTCTACAGGCCTTGCTCTGGTTAACATGTTTAAACACACACATTTTCAAGGTTAGTTTGACATTAGCACATTCACTGCTCAGGGCACCCAATAGTCTGAAACACTCAGCTCAGCCTGCCCGGCGTCCTGACATGTTCCACAGTTCACTTGTAAAATCTGCTGGCAGTCTGAGCTACACGGGGTGTTATTGATAATAAAGCAGCATTTGCACCTTCCCTGGGGAACCTGAAATCCTCACACTGCCAAATGCCAACACATGTGGCCTGAAAACACATCAGTCAAGGTCCTTCTGACAGTTTCAGCAGAGTTATGGAGAGGTTCTCATCTCCTGGACACCTGACACACCTTCACCTGTCTCTGAGTTTAGTTTACTTCATCCAAGGTTTTCTGTATTGTTAAGAAGTTTAAAAGTGGTTAAAACAGGCAAGCACCTCCTCTACAATCCTGGCTGGTTTAAATGCCTCACAGAGAGTGAAGGCAATTTTGTGGAATTCTGTCTTTTGTCTCTGTTGATACCCTCACTGGAATCTTAAAGGAATCATTTATATTGGTATTTAATACATACAGCCTCACAGTTTCTGCCTGGTATAATTTCACAGCTGGGGAAACCAAGCCATAATAAGATTAGAGAGTTCTTCTTTTTTTTTTTTCCAAAGGATAGGAATGAGTTAATAATACTAGTAAGAATGGAACAGACAATAAAACTCTTGTCTCTTTATTTCCTGCTGTACCCAATTATCAATTTCCTCTTACAGTAGGAGTGGCTATAATTAGGGAAATGGGTGGCTTTGCACAAACAAGTTATTTTCATTCGGTATTGAAAATATTGCCTAGCAGAAGTTCAGTATCTCTATGACTTCCCAGCACTGCCTCAACGTGGGTAGGAAAATAGTAATTTAGATATACATATGTACACGCATACACTTGCCAGCACTCTCTTTTAATGGAACATTAAGCTAATGCCACATTAAGTTACAATACACTTCTTACAGAAACAAAAGCAGCATCTATATAAATATCAGATAGATGTATTATGGTCTGAAAAATTGCAATAAATAGCAGATGGCTACGCAGTAATGGGACACTAAAAAATATTTATCACATCTTCCTAGTGTGCGGCTGCTCCTGTTTGTTGTCAGGATGAATGGCCAAGCTTGATGTGTGGTCTCTGAGACAGTGCCTTGGCAAATCACAAACAGAGCCACCCAGAGTGCTTAAGATTGGGAGGCACCACAGTGGGGTCATCTGGTCCCACCTCCCTGCTCCAGCAGGGCCATCCCAGAGCGCAGGGCACAGGGTTGTGTCCAGAGGGGTTTGGAATACCCCCAGTGAGGGAGACTCCACACCCTCTCTGGACAATCTGTTCAGGGCTTGGTCACTGCCCAAGAAGAAGTTCTGCCTCCTGTGCAGGTGGAACTTCCCGGGATCAGTTCCTGCCCGTTCCTGTGGTGCCCCTGGAGCAGAGCCTGGGCCCTGCCCTGAGCCCTCCCTGCAGACAGCTGTAAACATTGGTGAGGTCCCCTCTCAGTCATCTCTTCTCCATGCTGAACAGGCCCAACTCTCATGTGTGGCTGCAATCATGAAGCACAGAACCACAGAATGGTTGAGGCTGGAAGGGACATTACAGATCATTTAGTTCCAACCCCCTGCCAGAGGCAAGGACACCTCTCACTAGCCCAGATTGCTCAGAGCCCCACCCAGCCTGGTCATGAAAACCAGTCAGGGTTTTGAGTGAAAATGACCTGGTCCTGGTACAAACACTCAGGTTGACAAAACTCATACTGCTCTGGGTCTAGAACAGCATGAGTGGTGAATAGGACATAGCCTTTTGTGTCTGCTTGGCAGAAGGGTGGATGAATTGCGGTATAATGTTCCTAAAGCTCTTTGGGCCTCTTTTATGACTTTGTCCTGGTTGGTCAAATTTTCCAACAGGGTCTCTTGGAAGAGGAGTTTCCATATATAAAACTGTCTTTCTCAGATCTGACAACTCTTCCCTCTGTGTCTGCACCTCTCTGAGCTCAGAGACACATCTGTACAGGAGAGGTTTGATTTATACTTTAAATTCACACTGCTAAAGAAGAGAATGGGGATCAAATTGCACCCACAAAAAGAAGGTGGTTATTAGAATGAATTTGAAACTTCAAAACTTCTTTCTTATACTTCTGTTTTTAGTCCTCAGTAATGATGACTTGTCTGTTTCTTGTTTTGTCCCTCTGCATTAACTCTTTTTTTCATTGTTTAGCTCAGTTTTTTAGCCTCACTTTCTGTCTGTCTCATTCCTCCCCATTTCTTGTTCATCTCACGACCAACTTGACTTCCTTGTTCACTTTATCATCCTCATACATACTGCTGATGTTTTCAGCAGGTCTTATGGACTTCTAAGTGGTGACCTGGCTCATTTTAGCGCTGCAATTTTTCTTTACCAGACACCCTGGGATCATGCATTCCACGGTTCCATGTTCTTCCAGAGATGAAGCCTGAAGGTTTCATCCTCAGCCTAGGAAGACTGTGGGTCCTTAAAGCTGAGGTGATGATTGTAGGTTCCCATTTTAGTCCATTATACATGAGGCAAGTTGGTGGCCTTTCCACTAAGTGGAGTTAGTCTGAAGCTTTGCTGAATCTGCCTATCTGTGACTGAATACAAGTTCTGAATACAAAACTGTGTTTCTAAGGATAGACAAACAGGGATATACATCACATATCCTTTAATCTCTGTTATTTGTGTTCTGGGTAGTAAAGGACTAAAAATAAGTAAGACTCGTTCAGGTCATGTCTGTAGCTGACCATTCTAAAGGAAACACCCACCCATGGCTTTCTCCCTTCTCAACCCACATCAGTCTCACGTTCTGATAATAAATCCAAGTTCCCAAGCATATGTGCAGGGAAAGGAACCTACTCTGAAGTTGTTGCTAAAGATGATCTCCCTTAAGGAGATTTCAGTCTTGTAAAGGAAATCTCAGCTCAGCACTACATGAAGTCAGAAATAAAGAGTGATCTTAGCAGAAGGTCTTTTATGGAAAGATCTGAAAAATCACTTCCCTGATTTTCATTTCAACTGAGTTGTTTCTCTGTCCTGTGTGGCTCTGGTAACATGTGATAAATCAAAATCCAAAGCCTAATTTATAAACGGAGAATGGAGACAAAACCATCTTGTGGGAAGATCAAGAGAAACTCATCTTTTACTATGGTTGCAGCCATTCATGTTTTGTGTTGTGTTTTTGTGTTTTGTGCTTCTCCCATCCGCAGCAGTGTTACCAACCACAGAATCCTGCAGTAGTTTGTGTTGGAAGGGAATTTAGAGACCATCGAGTTGGGTAGGGTAGGATCACCTTTCCCTAGAGCAACTTCGTGGCTTCTGCTGGACCACTCCAGCAGCTCCACATCCTTCCTAGAGCTGGATGAAGTAGTGCTGAGAGGAATCTCAAATAGAGCTGAGTAGAGAGGGAGAATCAACTCCCTTGACGTGCTGGTCATGCTGGCAAAGGTATTTCCACATCACGGTGTTTTGAGGCTTGTGCTCAAAAGCAGATGTGTTAACACAGCTTTGAACACTTGTGGAATGCAGAAAACCCCTGCAGAGAATTATTAACTGCTTAAAGAAGCCTGGTGGAATCTGTGTGCATGGGGAGGGAAGGGTTAAAGCCAGCTGCTTCTTTCCAGCATGACGGACAGCACCCCACCCTCATTGTGCAGAGCAACCATAGCAGCCCAGAGTCCTTCCCCAATTAGTTACTGCTCACATTTCCCTTGTTTCATACCTCACAGTTTGATAAGACCTGGTCACAGAAGACCAGAAGGTTGTTAAGATATTTTATTTGAAGGGGGAAGAATGGGAGGGGTGGTGGGGGGAAAGGAAAAAAAGAAAGAGTAACTGTCCTTATAGCATTCTCCTTTTCTGATGTATACCAAAGAAGGAAGCAAGTTATTCTCAACACACAGAAATTGAATAATTACCTCTGTTCCTTAAGGCAGTGTTATCATATTCGATGTATTTTTTCATTAAGCATATCAGACAAAGATCAATGAATGTAGAAGAGTTCTCTCTTCCCCGTAGCAGTGAATGCTAATGGTGCTGAACTGCCGTGATACCACACACCTCTCAGAAAGAAACAAATGCCGTGCACTCCATTAGAAACCTGACTCTTTGCTACAACCAGAAGAAAGCTCCATTTTGAGCCCTGATGGATGGAAAGCTACAAACCCACCATTAGAGTAAGAAAGGATCACTTTTTCCTTCTCTGAGCCCCCAGATAATGCTGTACAGGCAGGGGAAGGGAGGACGGCACAATGTCAGTCTCTTCTTGTGAAGGTTGTTTAAAACACAAATGTTCACATGCACCCAGACTCCCTACAATTATAACTGCAAATGCTGAAAAATCAGGGGTTTTTTAGTTATTTTCACACATGAGAGTCAGCAGACCCAGCAGAGGCAACCATGATTTTGTGACTGTCTATTTTTCACCGCGTGTAACCACCACACATGCTGGTTGTACCTGCCAACTGATTGTGATGTAAAACATGGAGTCATTCCACTAAAGCCTCTTTCTGACACTTTTTCAATGCCTGGAGCAGTCTGGAGCTTCCATAAGTCAACATGGAACAAAAAACTACAGTTCAGGGCCAGAAAGAAAAAATAGATAGCTTTTATTTGGTATTCATGTCTTCTTTCCCATTTCACCAATAATATCTCATAATTAACTTTGAACTAGTAAAACTTAGAAAGAAAATAGACCAAATTTACTTCATCATGTCTCATCAATAGAATTTATTTTAGAAATACAGGCTGTACTATGGTTATGGGGGCATTTGCATTATTCACTCTAGTCAAAATAGAAAAAAATTAGTCTTTTGAAAGTATAGTCATCTGAGTTTTGTGTCTACATTTGTTCACATGAAACCCAACTAGGGAGGCTTAATAACCAGCACCTCTCTCAAAGAGCACAAACTTGTATTTGTGTGTCTTCTAATTGACCAGTTGAAAAATGACCTGCTGCTGCTGGAAACATTAACTCAAGATTCATCACGAAAAAATAGATCTTGGGGTTAATTCATCTGTATCATTAAACATGTTGAATTATACTTCTGCTACAAAAAGTCCCAGGAACAGAAATGTGGAAAAAACTATGTGTCTTTTCAATAGCATTCTTCACAGGGTTTAGGTTAAAAACTAGATTAAGAAGTTATGGATTCACTGACTTCAATAGAGTAATTATAATTTCTATAAAGAGAGGATGTCCTGGGGTTTATTGAACAAATATTATATCAAAAAAAGAGTGAGGGGGAACTTTATTGTTTGACACGAAATATTCCCAAGAGACTCCCACTGAAATACTTCAGAATAATTCAGGGAAAGAAGGAAGGATTGCACAAATCATGCACAATAGTTTTCTGTTGATATATAAGCTGTGTCCCTGCAGTGCCTTGGCACTTGTAACCATTCCTGAAGTATGAATTAGTCTGGGGATTATTCAGCCATCGTATTTAAATAGCTGGGTTATGTAGTTTGCCATTATCTTTGTAGTTAGGTTGAAGACAAATGATGCAATTTCCTAGTTTGCCAAATTTAACTTTGCTTTTGCTTTGGCTGGGAGGTCCCTTGTGGAAACACTGTGTAGTTTATTTATGGTTCATTTGTAAAGCAGATAGGTTCAGCTAAATAGACACGAGTTAAAAGTAAACTGATGTGCAAGCTGGTGAACATATTTTGCCCTACTTAAATTACATTTAACCTCTATCTGTAGGACTTCAGTGGCCTGCAGACACTCTATATTTTGTGCTCTGGATAAACCCATGTATTTGTGGATATTTATCCTAGCTGGACTATATTCATCCAGGTTTTCTCTACTATGACAAACTGTGCCTATTCTGCCTTTGTCTTTTCCACCACTGTCATTCTGCTACCACACACACAGCACCTGGCTCTACACTGACTGAAAGGCTCAAGCTGATCTGTGCTGTATTTGCCTTGTATTGGCTTTCCCTGGTCATCCTGATACAGTTGTGTAAGTACATTTGACATCTTACATAGCAAATAATATTGCTCATGCTAATTGAAGGCAGCCTGACTTGATGTGGCCAGGAATATGAAACCCAAGGAGATTAAAAGCCCCCGAAAAAGCTTGCTGAACACTGAAAAGAAATTAATACTTTTAGCAATAATGAAGGCACTCTATTAAATGGAAAGATTTGGGCTTCTGAAACAATGGGCAATATGTATGTGAATTAGGCATCTGGAGAGATTATTAAAAAAGAAAGTCATTTAGAGGGAAATAAAACCCTATAGAAAGTGGGCTAGTCATAAGGAAAGGATGTAGCCTGTAACTCCTGATGAGGAAGGGGTACATTAATGCATTAATTTTAAGAGTCTCAATCTCGCCTTTATTTATATTTAAGCTTTTAATCCTCGAATAATTAGTCATTACTAGTATTTAATGACTGGTTTGCTAATTAGGTATCCCTAGATGGAAGTAAAGACAGTTAAACCCTAACAAACTGATCATTAACTACAGTAATGATCAAGTTCTTTGGGATTATTACTTTTATAAACTATAATTAATAGCTTATAACAGCTATATTTTATTTTGTATTTTGTTTTCTCTAAAGAAAACATCCTGGAGTGCTGCTGTGAGGCTGTGCTAAAACTCTCACTATTAGGAATATAGTGAAAGCACCCATTTCCTCCAGCCACAGGGGTAAATATTTAAATGTTTTCTGAAAATAGCTGCTACAGTGTGTGGTTTGTTGCCAGATGTTGGCTGAAGAATACACCAGTGATGCATTCTGGGGGAAGAGAAAAAAAAAAAAAGCAAAGAAAAGAAAACACCTTGTAACAGGTGGAGTGAAAGAAAGTCTAACTCAGACTCTGTAAATTTGCAGTTAACCTTTCTAATGGGTCAAGTCCCAAATTCTGTTCATTTTTTTCCTGTTTCCTACCACAAAGAGCTCCTCTTGAAGTTTGCCAAGGAGAATTAAACTTGTCTCTCATTGCTTAACCATCAGACCTCAAAAATGGAGCTGATATGACTCTTTTTCAGTAGTAGCAGTAAACTTGCAGTGAACTTTTCTTTTATAGGGATAGGGTAACAGTAAGGATAATTAGCTCAATTACCAGCTAGCTAACTCATTTTTAGGTCTGAACCAAGATGGGTGCCTTTTCTCTTAAGAATTCTCCTAAAAATTTCTCTTAAGGGTGTTCATTGTCAGAAACATATGGCTAAATATTGCATTCTGGGCAGAAAATCAAAGTAGGTACCTAAATTTGGCCAGATGAGTGTCTGCATTTCATTTTATACATTGACTTGATCTCCACTGATGATAAAGATAGCTTGGATACCTAACTCATATACAGATTGCTCTTTATATTTGTCTGCTTCTTTAAGATGAATATATTTGGGGAATAAATCTCTTTATGGGTGAGCGATCTGCAGACCTTCCAGGAAGGACTTGATGATCAATAACAGCTCAGCATTTCTTATGCACTCACTTATTCATATTCACAGCTCTGCATCACGGGCACTATTTGTTAGTCTGTCTCCCTGTTGTTGCTTGAACGAGTATATTCATATGTAAATACCTCATGTTGTTGTAATTACAATTCCTTAAATTCATCTAAAATGCTTTGACCCAAGCATCTGGGCTCTAAAGATCTGTCAGCTCCTTAACATACTTGCTTTCAGATTTTCTCCAGCAAAAAGCAATTGCTAACAGAATGCCAGACTTTCTGTGCCTCTCTCCTCATTTCATATCCCAGGTACTCTTCCCAGGTTTTGTAACATAAGCTGGGCCTGAAAGCAAAACCTGATTTTCTTTTTTCCTTTATTTAGGTCCTGATTTTATTGTTTAATTCAAGAAGAATTGCATCTGCCTTTCAGTTCTGAGGTGCAACCCACTTCAGTCAGCACAGACTCAATTCCTCTGTGTTATCTGAGGATGTAGATTAAGTGGTCTAGTCCTGCTCCGTGATTCACCTTTCCTATTCCTCATCCACCCCTCACATTTTCCTGAGTGCTTCTGCTGCCTTGTAAAGGTTAACTCTAGGAGCTGCACAGATTTGTTTTGAAGGTCCCTAGGCACTTCAGTTGTCCATTTTGACCACAGCTGTCTAGTTTACCCAGGACTTATCTCTCTGCCAACTTAAAGGTCTAACCTTAACCTAAGTCAAACTATAATTCACTTGCTTTTTCCCCGACATTCCTGTCTAAGTGTAGTGGACTATGGACTATGACAAATGTGCTCAGGCAGTGCAGGAAACACTGAGCCACAAATTGTCTTGTCACAGAAATATAAAACCACCAGTTTTGCTCATTAGCTGGAATCCTGAACAGAAAGAGAATATAGAGCAGAGTGCGGATTGTTTATTGTGTCTCTTGTTTTCTTTTCATTATAATAATTTCCCTTTGTTTATTAGGTAATTTAGATGATGAAATACCTTTAAGGGAGAGAGGCTAAAAATCAGAGTGATGCAGACTTTTTGTGGTGAGTGGAGTAGAGAGGGACTGGAAACAGGGATGGGGGTATAATTCAAGGGAGAATCTTAATGTGGGTGACCAGGATAATTTTAAGGATTAGGAGCTCACACTACCAATACAACCTGAATTTTGAGAGGAGAACTGAATGGGTATCTTTCCAGGAATCAGTCCAGAAGGAAGTTCCAAAAGTGATTCATAAGAGACCTGCAGATAAGTGGGTTCCTCTGATATGAAAGAAGATGCTGGAGTTCTTCTCACATTTAATCCTCATTACATCAGGGTTGAATAACATAACCCAGCCTGGCAGACACATTTTCCTAAATCAATGCTATATTAAACAATAAAAAAGGGTAAAAAGTTAAAACCAAGCTAAGAAATTGCCCAGGTTTTCAGTTACATAGAAGTTGTGAAAAGCAGGAGGGAATATTTGGGGCCAGAGCCCTAAGTTTGCAGAAGGTACCTAGAAGAACGAGATAAAATGAGGGAGTATGGCAACCAGTGGTGTAGGAACCAGAAAAACATGATTCAAAGAGACTTCAAGAGTGTAGTAGTAGTAGTAGTAGTAGTCATGCCCTAAAGCATAACTGTGGACTTCAGGTTGCAGTGCCATTCATGTTTAAACAAACACAAAACCCATGCAACAATCCACTGGGGGAATTAACTGATCCATTAGCGGGGGTTACACTAAAAATCAGCTGGTTAACTTGGGAAAATACTCATGGCTAAACCAAAGAACAGGAAAAACACAGCTTGGAGGTTTTAGGCTGGGATTTATCCCTGGCCTTAGATCATCACTTTGTGTCACACTGCTCAGCAGGTGATGGGATAGGTGCTTACAGCAGTTCCAAAAGCAGCCTGGGGGAACAAGGAGCGTACTTCAGAGGAGTCAGCCCTGTCAGAAGGTCAGGAATGTCCAACTACAGGTTTAACCTGATCCTGAAACATCAGGATCAGAGCTATAAACCCTGAGTTCCTCACCGGATTTCATAAATAAATCAACTTGCTCAGCATAAGCTGGTGCAGTTGGTCCAGGCAGGGTGACACATTGCTGTCCCACAGGTCACAAAGTCCCAGACTAGCTGGGGAGCAGCAGCGGTGTTGGAAGCAGCTCAGGCCAACTCTGCTGTCTTCCCCCTTCAGCCACAATGTTCACCTGTGGCTTATGAGGGCAGCATGAAATCTATGGTGGGAAGCTATTTTTAGCAGGTAAGAATCTGCCTAACTACCCAACACAAAATGCAGATGCTGCTGCATTTAATTAACTACGTGTACACCAGCAGCCCACCTGTCAAAGCACAGCCACCCATTTTTGTGGGCATGTTTCTGATTCCACGGGAACCTGTTTAGAGGGCAGGAGATCAGAAACTGTGCGAGAGCACAATTCACGAGAGCTTCTTAATCTAAATTTACTCAAAATTGTAGCAACCACAGAGTGATGACAGCTTAGCTGTACACAGCTACCTCAGCTGAAATAACTTTTCTCATTGGAAATGTAATGTGCAGTAGTATCAGACAGGGAAAGCAGCTCTAACTTCCACCATTATGAAGCAGTTTGTCAAAGTTCCCCAGGGAATCCTTGTGCTTCCCATCATGTTTCGTAACAGGGAATGCCAGCATCGTAACTCTCAGTTCACAACCGGTACATAAAGGATGTCTACTTTTAAATGCAGCTTGTATATGTGAAATGCAATTGTCTAAGTGATACAAATTGGCTGTCTCTGAGGTTTTATTAAAGAGAACTTGATGATAGCCTTCCATTTACATAATTAAGACAGATGTTGCCACTGCAATAGGCTCTCCAGCATACTGTTATTTTTGTTCTTTTTTGATTATATCAGTTGGTTGGTTACGTGGTGGTTGGAAAGTCTGGAGCTGATATTTTTTTTAATTCTAGTACCCAGTCATAACCAGGTCTGCTGTTGTTACTTTTTAAATTTTACTTATTTTAAAACATGTCCTATATCCTGCTGTGCACTATGAAGTTCATGAACAGGAAGACAGTTTCAAATTAGCAAGAAAATAATTCTAAAACTGCACTTTAAGGGAAAAAAAACAAAACAAAACAAAAACAAACCCCAAGCTAAAAATTTGGGTACTATCCCAAATGGAGCATCTTTTATCCTTAAAGGAGCGGTTCCTTTTCAGTCCAAGGCAGATTAGATTAAACATCATTATCAGCACCAAGACTGCTTACCAGCTTTGCTAGGAAGGTCTCACTTCTCTGGTGGGTTATACTGGCATGAAAATAATCTGATCCCCTGGTATCCAAGGGTCAAACACTCGGTGACCATTCTTTTGTTTTTAGTAGACATTTATTAAATCTAACCCCACATCAGATTCAGCAGTGAGAATTAAATAGGTTTCTTGCAAATAGCCTTGCTTTTGTTGATGGAAATGGTCTTTTGGCAGGTAATGAGCTGCTGGTAAAGGATACACTTTTTCTGTTCAAAGAGTGTGTGCTTGCAAATAATGTAGGCTGGACCTTTTTACCAGAAATTGTTAACAAAAGACTTTGGTTTGTTGTGCAGCAGCAAGTGTTCTTGTCTAGGGTCTCTGTGCCCAGAACTGGTCATTATAGCCTCACTTCAAAATTAAAGCTACATAGCAGCTGAAAGTCACTCTGAAATGCACAAGCAAAAGCCTCCAGCTTTGCTTCCCCTATTTGTTTGGATTTCCATTCCCACACCATCCCAGAATGAAGAACTGCAGGGAAGGAACTGCCAGTGGAACTCACCCAACACAGAGGGCTGAAATATTTGGAGTACGGGATCTTAAAGATCACCTCCTTCCAACCCCCTTGCAGGGCAGGGACACCTTCCACTAAACCAGCTTGCTCCAAGCCCTGTCCAGCCTGGCCTCGGACACTTCCAGGGATGGGGCGGCCACTCTCACAGGGAAGAATTTCTTCCTAATATCTCATCTAAACCTAAGCTCGGTTTGAAGCCATTTCCTCTTGTCCTGTCACTCCAGGGAAGTCCCTCTCCATCTCTCCTATTATGCTTGCATAATAGGAGGGACAATTAGGCTCCCCATTATGTTTGCAAAAAACATTGAAGCCTCACCTTATTTATTTTTACCATCGGTTTGGTTTTTTTAAAATTTTATTTTGTAGGTGCATTATTTCTTGCTTCCATACTACATCTCATGGAATTGTTCAATCTTGTATCCCCATTATTTAGAAAACAAGAAATTTCACACTTAAAGCCTTTAGTAAATGAGTTTTATAGAAGATGAAAAAGTAGACTGGGTGAAATCTAATAAATCCTTTGGATGATGTGAACATTTCCCTGAATTCTTTATCATCATTAACTATTAGAGGCATGTTCACAGCACCCTTTTGATCTATCACTAAAGTCTAAATTACATTCTCTCTGGCTTTCTCCATTTACAAAGCCTGCAAATCAAAGCAATTCTCATACTTTCCAGTGTCTGAAGTCACTTAGATTTGGCCTTACAAATCCTCATGAGGGTCATTTTTTGGTAAAATACCTAGTGTATCTTAGGCCATCATCAAACTTTAAAATCATATAAAAAACAATGGATACATTGGAAATTATAATCTAAGCTAAGAAAGTACCACGAAAATTTACAGCATTAAATTCTGGACACCTGCTTTATGTGCTCGTGTTAGGTGTCTAGTAGCCACAGGCTCCACAGATAAATGATGGGCAGTAAAAGTCTAATTTAAGGTCTCTGAGTCGAACTGTGAGTTCTTTCTCTTTATTGAATATAAATAAAGGCTATGGAGACCACCCTCCAAACAAATATATCTAAGTAAAATTTTCAAAGTTAAGCAGAGCTAGTAGATTTGTCTTTCTCCTCTATTCAACATGAATTCCAGTTAAAAATCACTTTTATGGAGAACTTTTAACACCTTGGGAATGCCTGATGAGGAACTGGGAGCTGCTCCTTGCAGTGGACCTGGGAGATAATCTAGTTTTCCCCTTGGTGAATCTATGTTGGCTAAAAAAAAAAAAAAAGGAAGAAAAGGAAAAAGAAAACAAGAAAAAGAAAGAAAAAGAAGGAACAGAAAGAGAAAGCAAAAAAGAAAAAGGAAACCCTCGTTCTTGTCTCCTTACTCAAAGTGGTTATACAAATATGTTTGGAATTTTGTTTGATTTTGCAACTGTGAACCTTTTACCTAGGCAATTAAAAAAAACCAAAAGAGAACCAAGATATAATAAAATATTGATGCAACTCAAACCTCTTCTTCAGCTACTCAGGAATCTCTCAGGAAAGGTTTCTCTTTTCTTCCTCTCATGTTTTTTTTTTTGTTTTGTTTTGTTTTGTTTTTGGTTGTCTTAATTTCTCATCTGTAAATAAACATGAAACTGCTTCAAAGAAACTACAGCAAAAATGTACAAGTTGGACTTACAGAGCTTTATCTGGTTTCCAGAGACAAATTATAAGTACTGTATCAGCAAGTATGGAAAAAAAAACTTCAAATTGTGCCAAGCCTGTTTAGCATACATTATGCATTTAGTATTATGGAAGAAATCAAGCAAGCAAAGGACACAGAGAGAAATCAATATTGTTCACCACTGAATAACCACAAATCATTTTATAAAAAAATTGTATTCCGTTTTATAAAATGGTGGCAGTTGAAGCCATTAGCTGCTCAAGATTTTGTTTAGCTAGAAACTGTCTGGCTTCTGGAAAAAAAGTCAGTTTAAGCAGTGTATTGTAGATGGAGCAGTAGAAATTGTCAGTGGTTGTATCTGAAAGGTAACAAGGGCTGGGGAAGGGAACCACGAGTGCAAAACCAGCATTTTGGTAAGGACTTTCTAAAAGCTTTGTGGCAGCCACCAATGAGGCTGGAAGACTCTCTGCAGGTCTACAGCCTGCACCCCTAAGAAGTGAGGTATATTTTGGCACCCACCTGAATAAGATGCTATTTTCCTAATTCAGATGCTTTTGGTAGAGAGATCTCCAAGTGGAGGTCTCTAGCAGACATTTTCCACTTCCTTTTTACTCATCAGGGAAACACAACACTGATTTACAGACTATTTTACTAAGTGCCCAAAAATTAAATACAGCTTAGCTACTCAAATTAATTAAATCGACTGAGCATGCAAATAAATAAATATAAACATGTGAATATGTAAAAGTAATTTGAGATGGTGAATGAGAAATGAAAATCTCTTTGTTTCAGGCAGGAGATGTAACTTTCTCCAAGCTGAAAGCTCTCTAGTGACAGCAGTTGATCATCTCAGTGCAAAAATGTGTCTGCATTTCCATGGAACAGCTCTCCTTGAAGGCAGCTGTCCAGGAGGGCTGGTCCTGCTGCCATAGTGACACAGTTTTTACCACTGACTCCAGGCAGATGAATGTTTTCTCTGCAGATGCACCAAGCAGGACATCTCTGAGACATTTGTGGACAAAAGTCAGTCATGAGCTTGGGCAAAAATATGTTGTCTTTTAGATGGCTGTATACACAGCTTTTAGACCGGAGATAGTTCATATCTAAATGGTTCAGAGAGTAAATAAAATAATTTATTAAAGTTAGGGCTGTCTATGTTGATCTACCTACTGATTGATCTACTGATACGTGACTATCCCTGCTGAGATAACGAATGACAGTAGCTGGACTAAGATTTCAGACCCCTGCAAGTCTAATCATGGCCCAGTTAGCAACAAGCTAGTTTTGTAAAAAGACTTCTGCAAACAAGTAATTTCATAGGAACTTTGACAGAAAATTGGATATCCAACAAGATACCTGAAGGATCTGGAGAGGAAGTCCTATGAGGAGTGGCTGAGGGAGCTGGGAAAGGGGCTCAGGCTGGAGAAAAGGAGGCTCAGGGGGGACCTTGTGGCTCTGCACAACTCCTGACAGGAGGGGGCAGCTGGGGGGGGAGTCAGGCTCTGCCCCCAGGGAACAGGGACAGGATGAAACAGCCTCAGACTGTGCCAGGGGAGATTCAGGCTGGACATCAGGAGGAATTTCTTCATGGAAAGGGTGTCTAAGCATTGGAATGGGGTGCCCAGGGAGGGGTAGAAGTCATCATTCCTGGAGGTGTCCAAGGAACCACTGGATGTGACACTCAGTGCTCTGGTCTGGTTGACAAGGTGGGGATTGGTCAAAAGTTGGACTCAGTTATCTAAGAGGTCTTTTTGAATGTAAATGATTCTGTGATTCTGTGACTGGGGGGTAGGGGAAAGATTCCATGAAGAACAATGGATATTTGGAAAGGAAAAAAGCTTATTGGAAAATAAATGTCTGCAGTTGGGGCAGAACATCTTAGCAAGGCATGCCATCAATCAAGCTACAGCATTCACAAAATCACACTGAATCTTCCTCTATTATAAACCTAAGGGTCTTTTGGTCAGTTTTTGTTTTTTTTTTTTTCCCCCCGCTTTCATGTTTGAATTGTTTTTGTTTAGGAACAGGGAATCCCAGCAGCAGTGATCCTGGACCAGACAGTGACTGCTTCATATTAAAATCATGACCTAAATTTCTGTGATGTCATTACACCCTTCAACTGTCTCAAAGCCAAATAGTTTAGGAAAGCCAAAAGTAATTTCATTGCCTTGAATTACCTTCTTTTAACTTCCTTTAATTTACTAGAGTACTCTGAAATCCAGTTATGACAGAGATCACAGTGAGCCAACATTACCTACCATCTGTGAGGGACACACTGCACAAGTCTGTTAAATAAGAATAATTCAGCCAGTACATTGCTGAGGACCAGAAATTCCGTGGTGGAAAATACATATTTAGCTTAGGGAAAATAAATCCCAAAACCCTAGAGAGTCTACAGTAAGCTGATATGAATCAATATAAATTGAAGTTTTTGCTGGAGAATCCTAGCCAAGCTCCCTGCCTTTGAGAACTTTCAGTCTGACACAAAGAGATACAAGTCTTTGGGAAAGTAAAGCAACACTACTCAGCTCAAGCTCTCAAATAGATTTCATTGTTGCCAAGAGAATATAATGCGTGGTACATTCCAGTTACAGGGGTGGAAAAATAATAATAATTCTCCTTTAATGTCAGTGGCTTAGAAATCTGCCCAGGTAAAATTAACTTTGCAATTAGCATTATGATTCAGCACTTTAATAAATTTCCATTTATACAAACCACTGGAAGAAAAGAGATGGCTAATTATAATTGATGAGGTGGAGCACCTTAGCAGCCTGCTTTCTTAAGAAGGAAAATGCTTGGGACGTGGCTGTAAGAGAGCTGTGGTTTTTCCAGTAATTGCTGTAATCAGCTCTGGAAAAGTAGGTGAGCTGTGAGTAAGCCAACTCCTACTCCAACAGCAGGAGATTGCATCTGACCTTAATATTCATGCCATGTGATGATGATTGCACACATTCTTGCCTCAAAGAAGTAAGAGTACAATCAAAGGTTTTAAAATTACATCATGTGGAGCATCTCTGCCTTGCTCTCCCTGCACAGCAGGGTGTGCAGGCAGCAGCCGTGCTCGCCCCTGACTTGCTGCTGAGCCTGGGGTTTGCTGAAAGTCCGGGTTTGGAGATGCCAATGTCAGCTCTGTCCCAGAAGTGGGTCAGAGGGCTTTGGAAACAGGAAAATTATGTGAATGGGCTGCTTAAGGATATGCTGGTGTCTGGGCAGAAGCAGAGTCCTGTGTTCTCTGCAGCCCCCACCAACTGCTGGTCTGGCACTTAGCAGATAACATCTGCTTCTGAAAACTAAACCTCTTCCAAGTCTTACCCAAAAAAGTGGATGAGTGGAATGGAGCTTACACTAACATGATAGAGTGTCTTGTCTACAAAGAAGTTATAACATGCTTGAGAAGTTCATCTATGCCCATGTCCTACTGAGACATTCTGCATGTTTTACTCTGCTAATAAAGTTATGAGTAAAGCATAGAAAAGGCAATGGATAATTAAAAAAAAAAAAAAAAAAAAATCATGACTTTTAGATGTACTGATACTACACGAAGTTCAGAATGACCTCCCATAACTTATGGCAGCAGCTAATTAGTCCAGCTTTATGCAGTAGTTTAGGTCCTGTATGCATGGAAGGAGTCCAGAACAGTTATTTCTTTTTTTGTTCTGCCTTCCTGAAATTCTTAAAGGCAGTGAAAGTGCATTCTCACATTCAAGGTTGTGGAGATCCCACTCTACTGCTGTTCCTCGTTTTTTCGGTCCATGACACAGCTTAAACTCAGCTGGAACAAAGGCTGCAATTTTTGCCTTCCCTACCTTCAGTCATCCTCACTGAGCGTGAAAGTTTCCATTTCCATCAACAGAGACATTGAGGTACATTCATCACTTTTTAAAGAAGACCCATATATTCAAATGAGTACCATTCTCACATTCATTGGCTTCACAAAGATTTCTTCCAGGTTGGGATGTCAATATTCTTAAAATTTTGACTTTCAGTTTCATCCAGTTATTTTGGGTGGAGGGGAAAACTGGGAAATCAGCCACAGTGGAAGGTACTTGTTTTTCCACTCTGACTAGATCTATCTTCTTTACATAAATACCAGATTCTGGATATATATTTAATATGAAGTCGAGGTTCAGCAAAAAACATGTTTAGGCAAAAATGACAGAAGAAAATGTTGAAACTTTCCTGTTTGCTATTGGAGGCTTTGAATAATTCCCAAAAATTTGCTTTTGCTTCAGTTCTACTGTTTTTAGTTTTTTCTGGTCTTCTCTCTTTTGTTTTCTTTCTTTCTGCTTGTTTTTTTGTTTGGGGTTTCTTTTTTTTTTGTTTTGCTTGATTTCTTTGTTCTGCTTTATCATTGAGTCATACAAGACTGGACAAAACGTTAGAAAATGAACCTAAGGGAGCAATTCCACACTGGGAATTGTGCCAGATGATCTATCTAGTGTTCTCCATCTGTTCCATCCCTTGCATTGTGCTTCTCGCTGACTGGTTCCATGGACTGTCAGTATGAACTGGACAAGTGGCGTGGATGTGGGTGTATTTGTAAAAATGTTCCTGTGGTTCGTCGCAGGCTATTTGTTTCCTGCAGCGCTCTTTCTGTTTCATTCTGTGATGAAATCATCTGTTAATGGAAGGCATTTCAATTTAGGAACAGCAATGAGAGGGGCAAGGTGGCATCTGGGGCACATTGCCAGGCCCCTCCACACCACATCAGAGCTGAAGCAGAGCTGGCACCTATGACCATAGAGGCCTGAGTTATGATGAAGTCTCTCTTCATAGCCCTGAACCAGCATGGTGGCTTCACCAACTTTTCTGTGCAGCCAGAGATGTTGTTGAGAGAACCCCCTTCAGGCTGCCATCAGTTCATTCAAGTCAAAAATAGGCAAACTAGTAAGAATTTTCTTCAAGGAAATATCCCAAAGTGTTGTTATCCCTAGACCATGCTTTCACTGGGCTAATTAAAAGCACTCTGTGCTGTAAGAGCTCCAAATTAAACCCTCTCTGCAGATGTCTCAATTTCATGTGCATTTACTGTAGAGTCCCAATAAAATGAGAAAAAAAAAGGTCTAAGTTTACACTGCCTGTTAAAAACCCAGACTCTTATTAGGTGAAGATACAGGAAAAGAAAAGGTGTCAATGATTCCTGAGATTCCTCTGAATTCCAGAGACTCCACTAAAGCCTCATAGGTTGGGAACACTCTGTGTGTTCATGTCTTTAGCATTCTTCATAATCTGCAACTCTCTCTTAACCAAGAAAAGCAGCTGCTGAAGGGGCTTTGGGAATTATTTTCCATCCCCCCCCCCCCCCCCC
>VXAD01008924.1:0-11287 GCA_013399195.1 Dicrurus megarhynchus | reverse complement strand
TTTCCCCCCCCCCCCCCCCCCATATTTTCCTCTCCCTCCTTCATATTACCTAAAAACTACTGGCTAGGAAGCTGCTTTGGATAGAGACAGAGAAGGTTATGAGCTAGTTATCAAATTAACATCAGATATCTTTATCGCTCATTGAAATCCACAGGAGGAAGATATTTCTGGCTACTGCTTGTGTGGAGCTTGTCATTTTAATTTCTCAGCATGAAGAACCAAGTGATCACATCGCTGAGCAGCAGCCTCCCATCCAGACTGTCTGCACGACCACTGCCGAGGTTCAGCTGTACTGGCAAAGACACCCTGCTCTCTGCTTCATTGTGACTTTCATGTAGCACAGCTCTGCTCTGATAAAACACACCCATATCAACCTGCACCGAGGGCAAGTGCTCCTTTGTGCTCCATGTCATGGTGCTTCAGCAGCAGCAAGGAAAAAAACAAACACTCCTTCCATGCCTCCAGGATATAGCAAGTTTTCAGTGCTGCTGTCTTTTAATTCTGGTCTATTACATGCTCCCTAAATCTCAAACTGAAGTTTGCCCAGTAGAAATGTTCAGAACATATTTATCATGATCTCAGCTTGATGTAATCCCTGATTTATATGTTTGTGTTCAGGCTTCTCTCAAATCTGTCTCTGTGAGGCTCCATCTATCATAGAGCAGCTCTGTTCTGGGTTCCCCAGTAAGTTAACACTGTTAGCATTTTCCATCTGAGACTAAAATGAATCCTTCTCTCTTTTTTTTTTTTAATCTGAAAGGGAGCCGATAGCTACCTTATGTAAGTATCCATCTCACTTATTTGGTTTGCAATATCCTTCTTATCTCATTGTGCTAGTCTGCACTTAGAGAATTCCCTCTAGCTTTCCATCCAACAATGACTGTCCTCTCAATTTTATGTATTTTTTTATTATTATTTTCATTCCATACAGGCTGGTAGCTTGGCTTTGCTTTGCCTTGCAGAGCTTTCTGGGAGTTTGTTCCCAGGAGTAACTTGTCATACTCATACATCCCTACTGTTTCTCCTAAGGAAAGAGTGTGTGCAGCAGCATGCTCAGCTTTTCCATGGTTTGCCTGAGCTGAATTAAATGCACAGGCTACTTCTTTTCACTCCTAGATTGAAAGGACAAAATTTGAGATCTCTGAGTCCACCTATCATCTTTACATACATATTGTGCACCAATAGTGTTCCAGGACACTAGAGATCTTTCAGCCCAGTGCCAGTCATCCCTGATCACTCAGAATGTATCATGATTTACACAATTACAATACACAACCTCAGGTGAGGTGTTTTTTCTCGTGTGTATAAGGATATACTGTTTGTTAAGGTATCTCTTCATCGTGTTCCAGTGCGCAGCATGGATTTGGTCCAGGATATCCATCAATCTTGCACAGTGCTGTGAGTGCCCCTGTGATAGGCAGACTCTTGCCCGAACTAAAGTTGGAAGTCTGCACAACAGCAGCTTGTGCTGAAGAACCACAAGTTCATAGTAATAAATTTTAATACCCTGATTACAGTGCTTGGTACTTACATGCTCAGTTCCTTACCCTCATCCTTCCTAGACATGTAGGATGAGCTTGGATCCAGAGGGGAAAAGAAGGAAAAAAAAAAAAAGTGTAATGCTTGAAAACCCTACACAGCCCAGAAATGAGGTTTTGGAAGCAAAACATTGCAATAAGGAAATGAGATCATGAAAACTTGCAATGGGAAGTCAGAAAGCAATGCACATGACTGCCAAGCCCTGCCACACTCTCCTATCTGCTGATGGTTATCCCTTAGGCAGGTCCGTGATGCTCAGTAAACTGACAAGGAAACGGGAGAAGTGAGATGAATTTAATGCAGCAGTCAGATGAGTAGTCCCGAGTTTGCAATATTTGACAGCTGTCAAATGTAGGGCATAAAATGTGGGGCGAAACCTGAAGCCAACCACACACCTTTTGTTGACTCCCTAGTGATATGCCCTAATGTTCCTGTCTTAGCAGGACATCTCACCCTCTCTTAACCTGTCCCCCAGCGCAGAAAACCATGAGGGCAGACCTCTGTGGCTCGGAGAACATCCCAGTCCTCATGCCAGCTCAGTGATTGACCTGTCTGCTGTAGCTGGTGGCCGATGCCAGCCATGAACGTCACTGGAAGGTGCACATCTGTCTGCAAGAAAGGGATCTGGCACCACCAGCTTGTTACACAGAGCCCTCAGAGTGGTGGCCAGATGGCAGACATGGCTCCTGTCCATCCTAGTTTAGATACAGATGATGGCTGGGTTCAAAAATGCCTCAACAGAGACTGTGCTGGGAGTGAAGTTTCATTCAGATTCAGAGGTGGTGACTCCATCCTGTGGCAGGGAAGAAATCCATGTTTGCAAAGAAATCACTTCCTTTGCAAGTGCAAAAGAATAAATTTATGCATGAACTTATATATATGTACAGACACACAAAATAATATATGTATGCAAATATAAGCATATAGATATATACATATGTATGCTTGCAAGGCATTTCAGGGAATAACTAGGGACAAAAACTTAACTTAATTAATATCTATTTCTCCTGTTTCACCTCCTTCAGAACTGACAGTGTTGCAGAATAGTTGGGGAAAACCATATAAAAGGAATTGAAATATTTTTTGCAGATAGCACAAACTGCTCCAATTTCTAGATTGTGATTAATGATGCATAAACATCAGAAAATCTTTGCTTCAGAGGGATGTCCAAACATTCAAGTGATTATCCAGAGGTTGCTCAAAAATCTGATCTAGAAGAAAGAGTTTTGTTTTCCTTCCTTTATGGTTTTGGCATCATTTTGCAATATATGTATACTAATATTCCCCAGCTAATATGGGAATGGATTGGGAGTCACTCTTAGTCCCCAGTTATAAATCCATTTGCAAGGGATTTCCATAAAGAATATAGAGACTGTAGAATATTTATAAATCACTGAATGGAAAATTTTCCCCAAATTAATTCTTCATATATGTTACAATCTTCTCAGGAATTCCTTCATATGTGGAAAAAAAAATAATATTCACATTTTTAAAGTACTTATTTTACAAGTACTATTTTGCACATTAACAGTTAAGCACCAGTGGAACAAATTGACACGCAGTTATTTTATTATTTGCAATTAATTCATCTAATAAGAGATAGCCTCTGCCTCAAAGAGAACACAACCAAAGCAGAGAAGGCAGAAAAAATAAATATAGAAAAAATTATTACTATCCCTCCCACAAATCTGAATTTCCACACTATGGGGAATCTCAGAAGCCAGAATAAAGACTATAATATTAATGTTCACTGTGGAAAGAAAAAAATATGAAGAGACTTGACATGGTAATGCTGGATGTTTTGGTGTGACATTTTCAATTTAAATGATGTTTCCAGTGTTCCTGAAGCAAACTGGCTTTTTTCACCACATTGCATCAAATAGCAAGGCTTAAGTTTGATATAAAGCACAATTTTCTTTAGGCTGGCAAGGAGAACTTGGTCTTCAGCGAGGTCAAAGTGTTAATTAAAAACTTATTTGCTGTCATACCATATAATGGTGAAACAAATTCTAAGGTTTTGAGGTAACAAAGGTCTGTGTGTTTGTAAAAGGCCTCTGCCAGCTGAGCAGGGATGGGACAAAAAGCCATGGGTCGTGTAGTATGACAGATTCAAGACAGATGGGACTGTAAGAACTTCCTAAAATCCTCTTCAGGATATTCCTAGCGTGTGATTGCTTCTAGTTTCTTCTCATTGCAAAAGCCTTTTGACTTCCTGTTACAGATAAGGGAGGAAAAAAAAGAAAATAACAGATTAAAACCTTAAAAAGTATAACACTGAAAAAGTGTTTAATTGGATCTCCTTTTTAAAAGCTAAAACCTTTACAGAAGAACAACTTCTGCCACTTAACTGACTTCTAGATTGTTAGACCACATTTCCTCAAACATAGTTGAAAAACCTTAAGAAAGTCTTAGGGATTAAAAAAAAGGAATAAAAAATTTAAAAAATAGTAAAAAAGTGAAAACATGGCTCTGACACTGACACATTGTGTGTGTGTCCAGTCACTGCCTGAACACCTCCAGGGAGGAGCACTCCACCCCTTCCCTGGGAATTATAGAATTGAGGCAGAAAATGTGCTCTTTAATGCAGTTTTGAGGACAAAAGAAGAAGGAAAAGAGAGGTAAACTCAGGGAGGAAAAGGTAGCTCAGAATAGTGAGGGTGACAACAGGATTTCTGTCTCCTGAACAAAAGTGAGCCAAAGTAGGTGGTGGTGGCACTGTCACTGATTATTCTTTAATCTGGTCTGAAACTGATGTGTCAGAACAATTAGACTGCGTCTGTGATTTCTCCAGACTGAGAAAACTGGTGTTTTCACAATTGCATTTAATCTCTCATGTAAAACAGTCCAAGAGCTTCTGGTGAATGGGGGAAAGTGCCAGAGCCTTAACTTAGACAGACAAAATCCTTCTCCAGAGTCATTTGCACATGTGTTTGGATAGACATCTTACAAACTTATTTTAGAATAATGGCTTTATTAGGTAGACACATCCCTACCACCTATAGATTTGGACAACATGGAGCATAGTTTAAGAACATGGAGAAAATAAAGTAGATGTCCAACATCTTTCATGGCACCCCTCCCAAGGTCAGTGTTCGTGGCTCTTATAAAGTATTAAAGACAGTTTAGGGATAATGAGAATTCCTTGATGAGTTTGTGGAAATCATGTTCCCAAACCCAAAGCCCAGTGTTGAAAAAACAGGTTTGGTCAGGAAATACTCAGTGTTCAAATTAAACAATTTCTAAATGACAAGAGAATATGTGGGTTTGTTTTTTTCCAGACAAGAAGTGGTTGAGTGCTATGACACCAGGGGCCTTCTTCCACTACAGTATCTAGAAAATAAGTTCACAAATTAATAGATATTAACAAAGCAAAGAAAATTCAATGCATCAGCAGATAGCAAGCATTTGAACAATGAAGTGAATGAAATGCCAGATGGAGGATTTATGACACTATAAAAGATCCCCTGTGGGAAGGAGCAATCTCTTGTCATCCAGAAAAAGTATGGTCTGTGTTTCTGTCCTCTAATAAAAGCCCAGGCTAACCTCACAGGTTATTTATATGTGGGGTTTTTTTTAGAACATCTGGTTATTCCTATATGAGCAATAAGCAAAATCAGACTCATAAAGTTGTTAATATTGACCATTAAACCCTTCTGTGAAGTTAAAGTGATGTAGAGTAAATTAATTAATATGCTGTATTTTCTGGTGCACTGCACAGTCTGATACATGATGCAAATCAGCCACGGACTCTCTTGTTGCCTCTGTTGCCTCTTTGCCTGCTGCACTAGGGACAGATTTTTGTTGGTGACATTATCCCCAGCTGAAGAACCTAAGGCAAGAAGTGGTATTGTGGGTTTCTGAGGTGTGTTTTTAGATGACGCTGCCAAACTCAGGGAAAAGAGAGAGAGAATAAATCACATCTACTAAAATACATAGTAGGACTTGAGTGAAATGGGTCCAGCTCTGCTCTACTCTCCTTTACAAGCAAGCAGCAAATGCTTTCTAAGAAACTAAGTAATTGAGTAAAAAAGGCAAAAAAAAACCCACCCCACAAAAGAAGCAAACAGAAAAAAAAAAAACAAAACAATGGAAAAAAGGACACACAAAAAGACAGAGGGTCAAAAATTTACTCCCAGCAGAAAAATCTACCCCTTGTATTTAAAATGTTTGTGAATACAGGCACAAAGGGTTGCACTGATCTCTCCCAGGATCATATTCTGGTTGCACACACACCATTCATTTGAGCAAGAAACTGCCTTTTACTGCCTTTAACACTAGGGAAGGAATAAAAAGGCTTCCAAGTTTCAATTACGTTTTTTTTCCTGCACATTTCTGTTGGCATTGAACCCAGTCCTGGATCCCTCCCCTAAAAAACAGTCCATGTCTCTTTGAAGAAAAGGCCACTACCTTTTGAAGAAAAGGCCACTACCTTTCCAGGCACCATTTTTAGAGAGCTCTGCCCAGTCTCCAGCTGCTGCTTCAAAAGCCAGAAGACCAGCAGGTGCTGTGTCACATCTGTTGGCCTCATGAGGGCACCTTGGATGGTCTTGTGTGTCTAGAATACATCAGAAACTTGAAAGCCCTGAGATCTCTCCCACTGAGTTTAACAAGAGAAAAAAACCTGCTTTCTTTGCCCCCCCCAAAAAGTAGTGTGTCATAGCTGCGTTTCAGTTTCCAAAGTAATTCTCCCTTTGACCTGGGGAGTAGCCTTTTGTGGCCCTTTGTACTGCTTCTTTTTGCTTCAGTTCCCCACTATGGAACAGAAGGTATGTCCCAGACATTTTCTCTGTGCAAAAATCAAAATGTCCTTCCATCCAGATCCTGTGCATTTTAAGTTAAATTTTTTAACCTGAAGAAATTAATTGATTGTATTCTCTTCCAAGCAAGCCTTAAGAATCTTTATAATGGAAATAACTTTTGTGCATTTTTTTCTGTTTTGCTTGTTTGCTTTCCAGCTGTTTGCTGAAGGACAACATTCAGCTCAGAGTCTGATTTTATGAGAAACTGTGTTTTTTAATGCAAAGGCTAAGTACCGTCTACCAGCTTCTGTCTGATTGCAGAGTTCTGATGGCATGCAATGTAAATAGTGGTTTCTTATCGTTTCTGATTCTGTAATGAGGCAGAAAATTGCAGGGTTTTAGTTATTTGCTAATGCATTGTCTGTTTCTATAATTCCAGCTGCAATGGCTAAAACAAGTGCATCAAAACCGTCACAGAGCCATTCTGGATAACAAAGCAAAACAGTGACATTTTTGTGTGAAAATGAGGCAGCTGTACTTGCGAATATGAGCAAAATAGGTAAAACAGAGCCCAGTCTCAGCCTTAATCACTTGCTAGAGTTACCAAAGTGACAATTATTTGCAATAGGAAACAGAACTAGCAAACAAAGTTTGTCACATTTCAGTGAAAATCAAAGCAAAAGCCAATCTCCGAACACATTGTGGAAGTGCATGAAGCCTTATTTAAGTACTTTAGGAAAATAAACGCGTGCCTGGATGTGTCATGGGTTTAAAATAAAGCACAGCCATTGGATTTTTGTATTTCATGGGCAATAGTTTTATCTTTCTATGAAGAGATATTATTATTTTATTATATACCACTCCTGGTTCATTTTGTGTACAGAAACCCTCGTGACATGGTGCCATGCCATGCTCTGCCACGCCACGCTGGCCAGTTCTTGCTCTCTGAGCTTACCACAGCCATAGATCTCTCTCTCCATTTTTAAGGGCTTGTGATCTACAGAAGTCCTTGCTGGATAAACTTGCTGTCTATCCCAGTCTATGCAACATTTGGGTTTTTTTAAATCTCAGAGTAGAATCTAGCTGTCAGGTTTTATAAAATCACAAGGGGAACATTTAAAAAGCTTTATCAGTAAGCCTTGAATAAAAGACCAATCTTTCTTGATCCTGGGGTGAATTTGAAGATTTTTTTATTTTAATTTTGGGTTTGTTTTTTTTTTTTTCTTTTTTGGATAATAATGATGTTCTTTTCTGGTGAATTATTTCAAGATTAATGCAGAGAGTTTATTCAGCCACTGTTTAGCATTATTGACTGTGTCATCATATGAGGCATAGCTGGTTGACCATTATGTCTTGTTTGCAGTTTATAAAGATGCTGAACAGGATCTGAAACTCAATAATGCATCAGCAGCAAATGCAAATTTTCTGTATTTACTGGACAGGGGGGAGGGAACCCACTACTGACAAACGAAAAAAAAAAAAGGAAAATGTCATACATGGAACAAGAGGTTTGGCTTTTGCATCTATAGAAGTCACAGGTAAATAAATGTTGATACAAGTTAAGTAAGTTGAAATTAAAAGAACTTGCATTATAGAAGTGATGAATAATTAAAAGTTGCCACCAGTTAAATAAATTAAAATTAAGACCATTTGCAATAGAGTTATTAAATGTTGTTACAAGTTAGGTAAGATGTTAAACGAGTTGAAACCAAAGAGAATTTGTAAGTTTAGAACCAAATCTGAAGGTTCAAAGACCATGTAGTGTGGGAGGTCCAGCCTTAGATGTTGCTGCTACCTCCTGCTCCTGCTCCACCTCCAATGTAGGAGGCTCCTCCCTGGGGGAGGACTTGACAGGCAGGACCAGGGTCTGAGATCCGCCTTTTCTGCTAGAAAAAAGGCGTGCCCAGGGCTCTGGGCCAGCCCACTCTTCCAGAAGGTTCTGTTACATTCTATGGTTCATTGGTTGTAGGTTGCTGTACCCTCCCCTCAAGTGTTTTAATTGGATCCTGAACCCCTGTACCCTCCCCTCGCCCCGAGTCCCATGGGCTGTTCCCCCCAACTCCTCCCAATTCTCCCCTCCCTTTTAACCGGCTGCACACCCCCTGCTCCCCGGAGTTCTCCCTCCACCACTCTCCCTCCTGGATCCCTTCGCCTGTCCCTTCAACAAAGGAGACCATGGGGGAGACCCCCTGCTGCAACCCTTTGCCTCCGAGCCTTGATTCCACCTGTGCCTTGTCTGCTTCTTGCCTCGGACAGCCCCACCTCTGCGTGAGCCATCCATGCCTGGCTCTGAAGTGGCTCTCTTGGGCTTTCGGGCATTCAGGGGCTGGCACCTTGCTCGAGAGTGACCAGGAAGCCAGGCTCGATTACAACAATGTAGAGCAAGGGATTTTTATGAAATCTTTTGAGCTCTTTCCCAGGTACAGCTGTGTTCCAAAGGAGAAAGACCCCTCACCCATAGCTAAGGTGCTATATTTGGAAACTCGACCGTTGGCCTGTCACCAAGCTCCATAGAAACCTGAATTTTAATGAGGAAGGTTTCCCGCCTGAAAATCCGGATGACCTCATCCACAGACTCCACCCTAGCAACAACGAGCCATTGGTCGAAAGACCTTACGTCATCTCCAGAACCTAAACCAATGAACTGGACTCTAAGAGAACTCTACAAATCAGTTTCTACCTCAGAGGTGGGACAGTGGGCAGTGATGGGAGGAGCCAAGGGGGGTATAAAATGAGGAACACAGACTCAGGAGCTCGGTTTTGCCTGCAGGTGTTGGAGCTCTTCACATCTGTGACCCTCTGCTCGGGATTAGCCCAGGCATAGCCCAGTGCTGGGGGTATTAGGCCAACTTGCCAACTTACTTTTGCTTGAGGTTAGACCAAGCAAGACTCAGCACTGTGGGTTTTTGTGTTGGGTGATTTGCTGTTTTAGCTATAAGCATCTCTAATCGCTGTGGACCCGGACATTTTTTTTATTACTCCTCTTTTTATTAATAAACTTGAGTTTTCTTTTGACCAAATATCGAGACTTGCTTCGTTTTTCACAGAATTTAGACAAGATTAATGGGTTAATGGGTTTCGTTGGCAGCCTCCATCATTTTGCTTTTCCAAATCCGCCAAGCTGACAGAAACCTCCACAGTGATGTGGGCCTCTCCCAGGTCCCTGATGCCCCAGCATTGCCAGCTGCTGCTGTTGAGTCAGTGACAGCCTCTGACTTCCCTGTGAAAGCCAAAGCACCAACTTACGGCTCCAAAGCTTCCTTTTTCAGGTCAGAGTTCCTTTCAGGAATGTAAATCCTCAGCTGGGATGTGCTAGTTGATATTCCTGACAAAATCACTGCTGATGGGAATAAAAGACCACACTTCTTTTTTAGAATACATTTTCCAAGAACAGACTTTCAAAGTACCCCTGTCTTCTTGTTAACTTTGCAGGTAGCAGAAGTTCTCATCTGTTTCATCTCCTTTTCCTAAAAGCTTCAGATCCCATAATCATGAAAAGGCTATGCTTATTCATATCACAGTATTGTTTCTTTTTAAGAGAAACTCTAACTGCATTGCTTTCTGATTTTTAGCTCAAAATCCCTGTAATTCGTTGCATTATTTTCCATTATTATAAGAATTTAAATAGATTAACAATCCCTATGAAACAAGTTTTCAGAGACTAGCACAGTGGAATGCTTTGAATTCCTGAATGAGCATCAAGATGTGCATTAGTATCCATAAGGAAGAAATTCACATCCAAGTTTCAACAAGGTGTTTATAAATTAAGAAAGCTCACGGACCATTTTCATATAATGACACCATTCCGTTCATATTGCATCATTTATGTCATTACAAATATTTATGTAATTTTCATTACTTATATCCAAATCAATTAGGTTGGAAAAGACCTCTGAGATCATCAAATCTACCATCTTAACCAGATCATGGGACCAAGTGTCACATCCACATTTTCCTTAAACACCTCCAGGGACAGTGATTCCACCACCTCTCTGAGCAGCCCATTCTAAAGCCCAATCACCCACTCTTGTTCTACCTAAGTCTTCCCTGGCAGAGCTTAAGACTATGTCCTCACCCTGTTCCTTGTTCCCTGGAGCAGAGCCTGACCCCCACCTGGCTGCCCCCTTGTCCTAGGTTAGATGTAGATGTATTTAGGCCTTCTATTACCACCAGCTGTGGGCCATTAGCTGTTATCGCCTGCTAATGACCCGCCCCTGATAACAGACAATGGGCCATCAAGAAACCACCACATGACTCATGGACTTATNACCACCACATGACTCATGGACTTATCTCATCCTATTGTGAGATGTTCCACCCAGGAGGGAGGAGCCAAGCATTCCCACCTGGATATAACCTGCCCTTAGAATTGCCTCACTTAGCCCTGTCTACTGGGTTACCAGAGGACAAGAGCTACCACTGGACCTTCAGATGGAGACTAGACCTTCCATAGGATCATCACTTCAACCAAACTACTTCATTTGGACTGCTACCACCACCCTAACAGCGTGTCAGGATGTATATGACTTTGTCAGTTCTTTTCCTTATATTATTTCACTTATTTCTTTTTTTTTTTTCTATTAATTTTAATCGTGACTTGTGATCTCCCATTGGTTTGTTTTCAAACCAATACACCCCTCCTGTCAGGAAGTTGTGCAGAGCCACAAGGTCCCCCCTTGTTGTATTGCCTGGCGTTTCTTGGGCTGCCCTCAGCCAAGACGCCAGCTCCTTACTGCCCGAGAGCCCATGTGGAGGTCAGGCTACTTCAAGGCCAGACGCTAAGGCGAGGCAGCTCCAGGCGAGCAGCAGGCAAGGCGCGTGGAAAAGAGGCGAAGGAGGCAAAGGGCTGTGGGAGGGGGTCTCCCCTGTGGTCTCCATTTATTATGGGATAAGGTAAAGAGATCCAGAAGGGAGAGGGATGGAGGCAGAGCACCATGGTTCTGCGGGTGCGCACAGGGTTTTAAGGGAAGTGAGAACTGGGAGGGGTCAAGGGATACAGCCAATGGGGT
>VXAD01008923.1:501989-531341 GCA_013399195.1 Dicrurus megarhynchus | reverse complement strand
CGCTCCGAGCCGCCCGCAGCCGCCGCCGGCGGGGCCGCGCTCCATGGCGACCCCCAGCCCCTGCATCGTGGTGAGTGCGGGGGCTACCGCCCCCGGGACGGGGGATGTCGGGTGCCGGGGCCACTGTCCCCCGCCTGCCCCCCGGAATAGAGTGATCTGTGACGGAACGCGGGGGATGGCGTGGCGTGGCGTATCGTGTGTTGTGTCGTGGCGTGTGGCGTCCCTGGGCGCCGGGAGCCGCCGCCCCGCGGAGTCACCTTGAGGGCAGCCCCGGCCTCCCGGCGCCGGGCCCGGGGCTGCCCGTCGCTGCCTTCGCTGCCCTCGACCGGGCGCGTCCCTTCCCGGAGCGGCCCCGGGTCCCTCGGGGTGGGATCCGGGTGGATCCGGAGCCCGAGGGCGGCGGGCAAAGCCGGCGTTGGCGCCTCCGGAGCGAAGGTGGAAGAACTTCCCCCAGCGCGGCACAACTTCCTATTCCTGTTGCTGTTCGCGGCGTGCGGGAGGCTCCCATTCGGAGAACCCCACGTGTGTGAGCTGCGTCTGGTGCTGCATTATTTTTGCGTGATTGCTGCATCTGCTAAGGCGCTTAATGCTTATTTTTATTAATCTTTTTAAAGCTAGTGCCAGTGCTGATGAAGTGCGTGCGGTGTCTGATGGCCGAGAGCTGTGACGGCCTCGAGGTTGCGACAGTAAATCCCTGCAGTCCATAAAAAACCTGATAAAACCTGTAGGAAGGGCCCATTCCCTGCCAGATACAGGAAGGAAGGTTTAGTAGACACGCTGGATATAACGATGGGTCTGACCAAAGGAAAACCCCATGAATTTTGGGAGGGACCTGCCTTATTTCTTAAAATAGCAGCCTGCTGTGGACTGCAGGGACCATGAGCTCGAGCTGTGTGTGTGTAGCTCACACAGGGTCAGTTTTGGATGTCGGGGTGAAATAGTAATGAAATTCCCCAGATGAATTACTCATTGAAGATTAATCAACAAAAACCCCATGTAAACAGGTGGCTGATCACTAGCCATGTAAGTGTTTCCACAGGCACTGAAATAAGATTTGAGTCCTGCAGGGGTACTAGTAGCCAAAATGGATACTTAAAATACCTGCCCTGGTGAACTGTCAGCACTAACCTTCTGTTTTCCCTCTGAAATTCTTTTTCGCATAGTAGTGTTCTGCTACGTAACCAGAGAGGGAAGTAATTAAAAACCCACATCATTTTCAAGCTGCAGCCAGGTTAGGGTTCAAGGAAGACTGCTTGATGTGACAGTGTGCCCTGAACCTCAGCAGTGTTTGGTATCATTATGTATGTATGTTAATCCCTTGTCCTAATTAATATGCACTTGCCAGTGTTGCAGGCTGTTTCATACAGGGAGTTTGCCCATGTGGAACAGGTTGTTGAAAGCTTTAATTTCAGATTCTGAATGATCTTGAACCGTTTTGGAAACGGTGGGCAGAGCAGAGTTGCTTCACAGCAGCATAACTTGTCATGCTCACCTAGCTCTCTTGTCTCTTGTCTTGTCCTGCAAACTGGCTCCTGTGTTTTGTTGTGATTGGGTGTTGTGGAGATTTGGAAGGTGTCCATGTCAGAATCTCTGCTTGTGTAATTGCAGATGCAGGTTTTGCATTACACTAGGAAAATCAAAGGGGTTAAAAAGCTCAATTATTTTTGTAATGGAATACAGAGTTTCACTGAGGTGTAGTAACTTCACTCTCCTGCTCTCCACTGGAGGAGAACGTTGTAGGACTTTCACACATTGCATTGCATAACAACTCAGAGTATTTCAAGTAACCCTTGTGAACTCTTAGATCACGCTGTATTCAGTGTGACTGATGTTTTTAGAGAGGGGGGAAAGTAAGGTGGTTCTGATGAGTGTTGTGGGTTTGATAGGTTTTACTCGTGGGTTTGATAGTTTTTACTGAATAAAGCAAAGGACTTGCAGTTTCTCAGCACAGACTTTCTATATGGCTTTGTAGAAATCTCACCTTATTTCCTTTTCAGATTGGTGATGATGAACAAGGTTACGACCTGGATTTGTTCTGCATACCTAAACATTATGCAGATGATTTGGAAAAAGTCTATATTCCTCATGGGCTCATCATGGACAGGTTTGTTTGACTTCAGACGGTACACTGATTGCATGAAACTGAAATAAACATCTTCCTGTAATAATTTTGCTGCTTGGAAACTGTGTAAATAGATTAATTAGAGACTAGAATATACAATTAATCTCTTTTTTTTTCCTTGGCTTCTAGGAGTTTGTACATTTGCAGTCATGCTATTCTTTGAAAATTGGTCATAATTCTCAAGCAAAATTTTGTAGTATGTAGCAACTTATGACTTTCTATCCAGTGTTTCTTTGATGTTTTACCTTCTTAAAATCTAACTAGAAGACATTTTGTTGTGTCAGTTCAGTCTGAAAATATAGTCTCTTGAATTTCCATAAGATATTAATAAAAGTAAACTATTAATCACATCATTTTAGACTTTGTCATGTTCATGTGGTAGATAAATAACATCCAACTTTCTCCTGCCTTCTGAGAAAGACATTATCCTCTGCAAGTATCAATCTGTCACTTTTGTGGTTGCTGAAATCTGTGATGTGCTGTGCAAGTTTTATCTTGTGTGATCAGAAATGTGTTCATAAGCCTACAAGACATTTTTGTTTTACTTTGTGTTTGAAATTTGCTAATTTCCTTTATGGGAATAAACAACAAATTCAGTGAATTTAAGCCTTTTATGAGTGGTGCTGGGTGGGTCTTCCGGGGACCTTGTGACTAGGAATGCATCTAGATTTTGCATGGTTCTGTTTGACTAGATACAGTGAACATCCCTATAAAAAGCGTTTCTTTTTAAATATTAAAACTTTACACTGGAAGTCCATATAGAAGAAAAAATTGGACAAAGTACATGTCATTAAGGAATTGACGTAAAGTTTATAATGGTTGGCTTTCTCTGAGAAACCTGCTGTCAGCTGGCACACAGTAAATGCAGACCATGCTTTCTAAAATAAATGGCAAGATAAATTTAGAAACAATTATTGCAGAAAAACGGTGCAGTGTTCTCTTGCTCTGCCTTGCTGGTATTGTATTCTGCTTTCAGGACAGATTTCTGGCATTCTAATTTGGCAAATAAACTCTTCAGTTTACAATTTGAGAGTTTTTTTGCTCATCAGCTGGTGCAGGCTACTGCCTTTGGGGTTGTGTTAGCTTACATTGCTCTTTGCATGGAAGCTGAACCTGTCTTTGGAAGGAGAAAACACACCTTCATGTCTCATATCTGATAGTGAAACAGTTTCAGGGTGTTAAAGTTTGCTTTGGCTGCCTGTGATGTAGGAAAACAAGCGCATTTGGCAGCACTACTGTTGGATTAACCTTGAAAAGCAAAACTTTGTTGACCAGTAACATGTAAAAGTGACTGAAGTGGTGGGCAAATACTTCCAAGCAAAATGTGTTTCCAAGTGTGCTGCATGTGTTTGCTGCTGCTAGGAGTATCAAACGCTGCTGCTATGGTGAATGAATGAAGTGTTATGACAGCTCACTCTTCCTTGGTTTTGTTTAGGACGGAGAGACTGGCACGAGAAATTATGAAGGGCATGGGAGGACACCACATTGTGGCACTCTGTGTACTCAAGGGTGGCTATAAATTTTTTGCTGATTTATTAGACTACATCAAAGCCCTGAACAGAAACAGTGACAAATCAATCCCCATGACAGTCGACTTCATTAGGTTGAAGAGTTATTGTGTAAGTATCTATGCAGTACTGTGCAATTTTTAGCTAAGTTGACTACAAATTATTAACAGAGGTGGTTTAATATTTTTACTGTCCTAATATGCTAATATTAAACAAGTAATTAAGGGAGTTAAGAGTCACAAGCCTTTTTACTCTTTTCTCTGCCTTATTATATAATGTGTTTTCTTTTAGACCTTGATATCTCCTCACCCCAGTGAAACTGTCACGCAGAGGAGAGAGACCCTTTACATGTCCTTTACTTGTTCAACAGTTTCCTCTCTGCTCTCTACCCCATTGCTAAAGCGATGGCTCTAGACTAATACAGAGAATTCTCCTGCAACTATTATTACAAAAGTTTAATTCTAGGAGGTTTTATGTGGCCCAGACAATATTCTTGGACAGGATGACTTGAAAGCTGCAGAAATGGTTCCCTATCTCATTTTTGTTTGGATGAACCAAACAATGAGCAAAATTAGTTGTATTTGGCCATGAGGAAACACTAGATACATAAATCTAGATTTGTGATTAATAGCCTCTGAATATGGCATTACCTTTACAAGACAAGGCATAGGTTTCCTTGGGTTTAGATTTTAAGGGAAAGAATTTCTTTCGATTCTGAACACAAGTATTGAACTTTGTAGGGAAACAGAACATTCTGTAACATGAGGTAACTTTTAGGTTTTATAGAAGGAAGCACAGGGTTATGTTGTGCAGGTCAGGGGAAGAAGCAGGTGTTTGTCAGCACTCTATGATTTCCAGCTTGCTGACACCCAAGTCCCATGTTTTTGGGATTTCAGAAATTTATAATTTTTTCCCTAAGACCATCTATAAGATGGAAATAATGACCATTTTTTGTTTCAGTTTAGAGTGTTTGAATACGTTGTTTCACAAGGTTATGCTGTTTGTTCTGTATCAACAGCTTTGCATTGAAGTCAGGGTTACTTGTCACAGTTGTAGACCAGCAGAAAAATAGAGAGATAACTGAATTCAAAAAGTCAGTCTCATCCTTTGTTTCATTAAACTGTGACACCCAAGATGGAATTATTTACAGACTTAGTTTGGGCTATTGCAGAGCTTAATAAATCCATGATTCCTGTCAAGCTCTCCATTAACATATTATGACAAAGCTGAGAACTGTGTGGGGCTTTGGTCCAGTCCCTTTGCAGGACAAGCAGCCCTGGCTGCCCGAGGCGCTCACAGCTGCCTGTCTGGGGGTTACCTGGAGACCACACTCACATTTGCAGAGCACGAGGTACTAATTTAGTTATGTACTTTAACGAGAATGCAAGGCTGGGCAGAAGGGCTCGTGCCAGCCTTTGGTTGTATTTCACAAGGCACTTTGTGCTTGTGCACTGTGTTAAAATCAGTGAGGGAGAACAGTCTGAGCCTGTTTTCTTCTGTGCCTCCCAAAAGGGGAGGCTCCTGCCTCCAGTCCAGTTCACCCCAAAGCCCCCACGTGCCCATATATTCTGCCTGTAAAAGCTGCAGAAAACCGAACTTCTCTATTACAGAGTAGTAGGTTAAAGAATAGGAAATGATGACTTCCACCTGTTTTTTCTTGGAGAGGAAATTGTGTATCTTCTGCTTTCTCCACTAAGGAACACTTCCAATAACTTACTTAGCTTGTTTAAAAAATCTATACAAAGACAACACCCTTTCATGCTCTCTACTTTCTAACTTGGATAAAAATACTGGAGAAATAGTTTCAAACACCTGAAAAAAGCCTCTGTTAATACGCAAGGCTGTCTTTTTACCGGTGTCTCAGGTGTGTTTTGGTTCATTTCTTTACTACAGCTGGTTTTTTTTATCCCCCCTCAGAACTACAGTGCCTTGATATTAGTAGGGGAGTAAGCAGCAAAGTAAGTTTTATGGAAATTAAAATCCTGTTTTTACTATAGAAACAAGTGGACGAGGAGAAAAGCAGAGAAATGTAGACAGAAAGCTGTTGAAGCCGAATGTTTTCCTTGAGGTGTTGGCTTCAGGGTTTTTGATTTTGTCAGCCAGTTCTATAAAAGAATGTTTTCTTGTTCTGAATGAGTGAGGAGGTGCTGTTATATGTTGCCTCCACTACACTATTCATGAGCATTTTTTTTCTGTAGACTCTCTTAGGTGGTTATTAATATCCAAATTTAGGTCCTTTAGATTGCATAACTTGATAGACTGGATAAGATTATCCTATCGTGGCCATGTATGTTAACAGCTTGACTGGGTCTTCTGTCAATGTCAGAATGCTAAATCTGCTCTGTAGTTTTCATCTGTGCTTTGGTACATGAAGGGATCTGTGTTCAGTGGTGTGAAAACCATCACAAACTGGACAGCTGAAAGTGGAGCTTTCAACTCTCTTGTCGCTGTCTCTGGATGTGATTACTGGATTGTGCTGCCTGCCTTTACAGACTGGGTAAAAAATGTTAAAAATATCCTGGTCGCATAAATGAAGCAGATGAACTTTTTTAATGGTTCTGTAATTAGTGTAATTGAAGTTCTATTCTTGTTTCAAACTGATCATTTAATATTTACAAGCATATGGGGGCTTTTTTGTGTTGCAATGCAAAGTTCATACTGTACTGCACCCAAAATAATTCTCTAAGAATACTGACATGATCAAGCTATGATTAAACTTTGCTTGTAACTCCAGTTTTCCAAGTCCTTACGGTTGAATTTTAATGATCTGGCAAGCTGTTAAGAAATGGAAAGACAGTGTTTGTGATCAGATCCAGCTTTCAGTATTCTTGACAAACAGTTTATTCTGTTTGTGTTACAAGAAGAATGGCTTTTCACCAGTCTCCTGCATTTAAGCATGGAAATGAGCAAACATTGTTTGTATAGTCTTGAAGGGCAGCCAAAAGACAGTGGATGTGTTGCACTGGCACTTATGAAAATAGGGATTTTCAGTGGAGTACGTGGTAAACTCTGGTTAGGCTGGTCACAGCAGTATTCTGAAAGGTCTCTGCTAAACGTTACAGCAGATACTGTAAGGAACTTATAATGCCACTTTAAAAGGTGATCTTGGAGTCACTTGAGTCAGGAGTTACAATGTTGTAAAACGTTATTGCTTTCCAACAGTGACAAGAGGGAGGCAGTGAAAACAGATCTAAACAGTAGAACTCCTATGTGTTAAACCATGAAGCATTAAAGTCTTACCAGTACTGAACTTGGAAATAAGGCTCCTGAAGATAATTAAAACATTGCTTAATTATTAAACAAAGTTCTTACCAGTGGAAATCTGGTTACAACCAATGTCAGAAATCTTTAACTGTTTTTTCAACCTTTCATTGCTCAGGAACTCTGCACCTGCATATGACATCTAATATGAACTGTGAGACACTGTCAAGGTTTAAAGTCAGTTGAGTGAGTTTAATAACTGCAAAGATTTGTGAGGCACTCCTAGCAGCTGTTTTTAACTTTCCTATATAACAGTTCATTTATGTTTTTATCAGAGTTTAGATTTACCAAAGCAAAATGCAGTGTAGTGATGGTGTACTTATGTTGCTGTTCAATTGTATAAGAAGTAATTTGATTTGTTACCAATATTAGTTGTAAATTAAGCATAAGCTTTTCTGGCTATTTTTGTAGCTTATTGTTCTACATAGTAATCAGTGCCTTGTTTGCTGACTATTCTTGTTATGATTGCCTATTCTTATTCAGAGCAAGAGTTTCTAAAGCAATAAAGTTTAAAATGTAAATTACCAGCTATATAGCATCCTGCAGCTTGGAAACCAAAGTGCTTTTTGTCCTGTTTTCTTTATCTGCAGAGAATGCATAGTAAGTACTTACTTTTTAGATACATGTGTGTATATAATGGTCAGAGATGAGAGATGATGCCTGTGTTGATGCAAATCTCTTACGAACAGTCTTTAATCTGAAATACCATCTTTGAAGTTGATCACTTGTAATTTCCTTATTAATAGAGAGATGCTGTAGCTGCCATGCTTGTGAAAGCTTTAACATTAACTAGTTGTGTACTTCACAGTTTTGACATTTACTGCAAGAAGAAAATCAGTTTAATCCTGGTCATGCTAATGTTCACCCTTCTCTTTCTTAGAATGATCAGTCAACTGGAGATATCAAAGTCATTGGGGGAGATGACCTCTCAACCTTGACTGGAAAGGTACAGCCCTTTGTGTGTCTGTGTTGGTGTTCCACTGAAAGAGTGGGTGGGAATTCGTACTGTTGAGATGTGTAAGGTGCAGCCCACGTCAGGAACAGAGGTTCCCATGGTAGGCAGTGACAAGAGAAGAAAATAGGAGAGTCTAAATTGGGAATCTGCTTTCCTCCAGTTATTCTGTGGAGATCGTTGAGCCAGATGTCAGGGGTTAAAGCACCACAGCCTCCTGCTCTGTCAGAGCACATCACTTTCCCCTTCTCACACACATACGATTTTTAAGACATGTATATCAATGTAATGGATGTAGGTGTGGCAGAATTGTAAATGTCTCTGCAGTAGCACACTTCTTTAGAAGAATAAGAATTGTATAGACTCTATTTGGATCTCTTTTGCATATATCTAGACTTTTCAAAGTCTGAATAATTCGAAGACTGTACTTAACATGAGCTGTTGAGAAGAATCTCAGCTAATTGTTATTAGAGCATCAGAAATGTTAAACTACAAAGCAGTTGCTGTTACAAATGTAAACATACATAAATGGTAGTACAGATATTTAACTGCACTGAAAATTAGTTATGAATATTAATAAGAAATTGTATATTGTCTAGATACTAATGGATTTGTTTTTCTTTTTCTTCCTACCAGAATGTTTTGATCGTAGAAGTAAGTACTGTGTTTCACTTTGAAGTTCTAATGTGTGACAGGTAAAAGAGTTCTCATAGAAGTTGTTCTTAAGCTGGAAAACCTACAGTTTCTGGTTTCAAGGCTTCCAGCTTCTGATTTCAGGCCTGAATTTTGCAAGTGGTCTCTGAACTTGAACTAAGCTGTGTTTTGAATTCTCAGATTGCATTCAATTGCTATATTTAACCAGGAAAACATCCATCTAAATTTTTTTGTATTGTCTTTCTGTTTTCTGAGATTTTGTCAATTCTAAAATGTCTTCTTTCTCCCCCCCCCTTTTTTTTTTTTAAGTAGCCTGAATAAAGGGGATACTAAGCATGTTATTGTTCCAGGTTTATCACAGCAAGCTAGGAAACTAAACTGCAGAGGTAGAAAGAGATTCCTGGTATGAGTATCCTAAAATGTGTGAAAAACAGATATAAGCCCAGTGTCCCTGTGTGTTTAGAGAATAGTGACACATAGAATGCTAATTCTTAATGGGCATTTTGCAAGTGCTAAATTCCCATTCCTCTGTCTTGTCATGGTTCTCTGGGTGATACCAGGTTCAGTACAGCTCAGTTTGATTGCCTAGTAGGTGCTGTTGCTTAATTCTTTCTTTTTTACCTCTGTCTTGATGAACACCATTGCTGATGTTCAGCCAATATCACTTTTCCTTGAGTACAATTGACAATTTCAGGATAGGGAAGCAGCAGCAGTAGACAGGAAAAGTGGATATGCAATCTAATAATGTGTTAAGGCTCCAAATAATGGAAATGGCATGTTTGTAAGCAAAGAAACAGCTATGGCAACTGATTCATCAGCCAAAGGAAAGGATGTTTCCTCTCATAAAATGTGTTTCTATGTATTATTTTCCTAGTTTGAGAAGGTTATGTTATTCCACAGGAAGCACATTCAGTTCCAAAACTCCTACCAAAATAGTATGTATACAGCAGTCATTGTGTGATCAGTGATGTCCTTTGAAGTATATTTTGCTTCAGATAGGCAGATGTGTTTAATTATGTATCTGCTCCATTTCAGATGAATGTAATCCCCAGATTAGGTTAGTTTCTTATTTGTTTAGTGAATCATCTGTCCAGTGACTTGTTTTACACACTGTCAAATATGAACACTTACTGATCACCATTTTAACTGTCAAATGATAAAATGCACATCTATTGTAAGTTTAATGTCTGGAGCACTAGGCTTTTCTATACTGCATCCCTTTAATGTCCAAAAAAATTCTGTACAAAATGGAGATTCATCTCCAATAAACAGCTCATCACACAACACAAAATCAGTAATAGGTTCTGCTTTTGTCTTAGAGCATGGAAGTAGCTGCTTCTGTTTATTTACCAACTTTGATTTTTATCTGTATACCTTCACATCTTTTAACTTCTATGGAGTTTAATGATTAAAAGCATTGAGTGTTAATAGTAATGCTGACAGGTGCACTGTTGAGTTTGTTGCTTAATTTTTATTTTAACTGGGAATCATGGGAAAATCAGCTGAAACCAGGATACTGCTGCTTCTTTGCTGTCTGCCTTCTTCACTTGAAATAGATTTGATTTTAGGCCAGGGCAAGGACTGTCCTTCTAAAGATGGTATGATTGAGTCCAAATGAGGAGGCCGTTTCTGATGCTTCAGTTTCAAGCCATATATTCTCTTACTATTTCCCATTTATATGTGCAGTGAATGGGATTAAAATGACGTGTCAAAATTTATTTTAGTTTTTTAGACTTCAGAATTGCACTCAGACTTTCCAGTACAATTTCTTTTCCTTTTCCAGTACTCTTTCTCCTTTAATTGCAGTAATAGCTTGTTCTGCCTGTTTTCCCTTCTTGCTTTTTTTGTTGAATACTCTGTAACTGAGCTCAACAGCGAGACTTACATTACTCTTGTCATACTCAAATTAAACATTGTCTCATTGCTTCAAGGAGCACAAGCCATAAAATCTCCAGAAGGAGCCAGGAAGGTCATTGCAGTAACTGCTTGTTCAGCAACTGCTTCCAAAGTCGTGGTTATCCACAACAATTAAGCGCTCTTGTTAATTAATGTGTGTGATCACTTTACTGAGCGTGGTTGCGTAAGCCCAGGGCCGTGTTTTGTGTCACCTGGCTTTGGTTGTGAGCATTTTTACAGGCTGCAGTTAGCTACATTTTCATGCTGCTGTGGATGAGCAGTTTTGGTGGTAGAAACTTCAAAGTGCTACTCTGACATGTTTAATATTCTGTCTTACATGAGTGTTTTTATTTTCAGGATATAATTGATACTGGTAAAACAATGAAAACGTTGCTCTCTCTACTTAAACAGTACAATCCAAAGATGGTGAAGGTAGCCAGGTAAATATTTGATGATTATTTGTGCTGGTTTTCACCTTAAGAAGGACACACAGTTTAAAAAAACCCAAACCAACGAGTAAAAACAAACATAGAACACATTTCCGTGGAAGAGAAACAGGAGGGAACATTTCTGCAGGAGTCATATGTGATGTGATCTGTTGAAGTTACTACTTGTTTAAACTCCTAAAGCACTTTTGCTTGTTGTAAGCACATATATATATTAAGGATGTTGGAAACACTGTTCTTTCCAGTCTTATTGCTGGAAGAATTTCTGTGCTTCAGAAGGGAGTAACTTGTGCATGCCTGGAACACCTCTTGCCTGTCATATTATGATAAGGTTTGTGGGGTTTTACCACTGAAGTTTAGAAGTATCTAGAAGAATTTACATCTTTTGGTCTTAAAAGAATGACCCTCTCAAGTTGATAGAGGAATTTTCAACACAAATTTAGTTCATAAACGTAGACTTTTACTAGAAGGGGGAATAAGAAAAATTAGTGGTTGTCACTTACTGTATATAGTATGTCTCCAAAGATATTTGTTTCTGTTGGCACTAACTGCAACTTCACTATATTGCAGTGGTGTACTTGTGCAATGGAGACATTTTTTCTGGTTTTACTTCTTTAATTGTAGAATTAAATTAGTTTGCACACTAACATGAGTGAGTGTGTAGTGTGCATAGTGCAGCTGAGCTTTAGAGGTCATTCTGTGAGAGTCACCCAGCCATATGCTCTCCCAGGCTTTTCTACTTAGTTATACCTTTAATCAATTAGTTTCAAAACATTTCATAATTAACGAAGTTGCAACCAACAAGAAATGTTGAGGATGATATTGTATTATTAACCAGTATCAACATTCCTCCTACTTCTTTTTAAATTGCCTCTGTTGCACTGCTATGCTGTGCTTGTGTATTTTTCAATAAAAGCATAATGATTGCTGGGGATTAGAGATAAAGCAGAGCTGGGTGTAATATCTAATCACTTGTGTTGCCATAACAATGTCAAAGCAGTTGTTAGACTTACCAGAACAGCTCTTCTTGCTGATACTCTGGAGGTGACCTGCTGAAGGTGAGGCTCTTGTGGATTTCTCCCTGGCCGGTTTTTAAATATGCGTCACTGGAAAGTGTTGTAACACTACAGCATAAATCTATAATACAATATATAACATAACATAACATAACATAACATAACATAACATGTTCAAAGACCAATTTCCTGTATTTTAAACCTGTTGCAGTAATTTGGGTCTGCCAAAGACCTGATCAGGGAAACATGATCATTCTAGATAGTCTTACATTCTCTTAGTTGCTTTACTTCTCTCTCTTCTATTTCTTTTCTTTGTTAATTTTTTGGTTGTTGTTTTGTTGTTGCTGTTGTTGATTGGGTTGGGGTTTTTGGGGTTTTTTTTGTTTGGGTAGGTTGTTTTTTTTTAGTTTTTAATTTAATTTCCTTCAGACAATTAAGTAGTTGTAGTAGGGAGATGTGAACTAATGCTAGTATGATTTTGGGGTTACTTTGATAAATCCTACAGCAATTCCCAAAGATTAAGTCTCCCAATTAGAAGTTTCAGAAACTAAAATCAAAACTGTGACTGTGGCAAATGAAGCCCCATCTTCAGGGGTGATCCAGGAGGGAAGGGGGTCTGTGCTCAGTGTACAGAGTTATGCTGGTTCTGTTTACATTCAGCCATCAGCCACCTTTTCTTTTTCTCCCTGTTTCCCAGACAGACAAATGTCAGGCCTGTGGGATTGTCTTACAAGAGGTAGAAGTGCTCTACTGAATAATGAGCAAATCAAACTAAACTAGCAGGGCATTTCTCTCTACCACAGTACCCCCAGCTCTGTATCTCCATGCTTTTTACCCCTCTGACCATTAATTTAGGAAACTGTTTTGTATCCCCTGATCACCAGAATCAATGACAGGTTCTTTAGGGGGGGAATTAGTACTTCCAGCAAAACCCAGTTAAGGACAAGTTGCGCAAGTGCAATTGAGGTTACATTCAAGCAGCTGAACTTTTGCTTCATAAAACTTATGCTTTTGTTGGGCTTTTTTCTTGGGCCACATCTCAGATTGTTGCCTCCTTACCTACAAGGTAAATTGCACCTGAAGTTCCTAACATACATAAAAACCCATTAACTCATTTTTCACAGTGAAAATCCATCCAGATCAGTGTCTCCCAGCCTTTTCCTTGCAGACCTGTTGTTTATCCTTTAGGCTGTGAACCATTCATGATTCTAGGAAGTTTTGATTTTGTCATGATGATCATCTGTACCTGCAAGTAAAATAATGGTTTAAAATATGTGTAATTACGCTGTCAGTTATGCACACTTAGGCCTAACTCAGCTTCTCTGTCATCAAAACAGTCTCATATATTTGTATGTGGTGCTTTTCCATGTCTCAGTTGTACATTGATTTTATTTGACAGTTTGTTGGTGAAAAGAACTCCTCGAAGTGTGGGATATCGGCCAGACTGTAAGTGACTTTTGACAACCATTTTTCATTTTTAAAAGTATGTCAAGTGTATTGTGAACCTTGTGCTCAAAGTCCAAGGATGATCCAAATAGCTTTTCACTAGTTATTCTTGATAGATTTTGCTCTTATTTAGATGATTTAAGTATCTGAAAAGTGTTTTGAGACAGTTAATCAGGATTTGTAGCATTGGTAACATTTTATTATATTGGAATCAAACTTTGATATTTTGGTCTGAGTTACACCTTTGTCATGTGGAAATTCTCTCAGCTTGCACATAGTCAAATGCTTCAGTCAGTGGAATCTGCTGGATTCACCTTTTGACACTTTTGGGAGCGATTTGTGTTCCTTAGCCTAGCCACCTCCTGCCATTTGGCTGTCCCCAGGAATGTGGGAGGACCACACAGGGTAGCAGGTCTGATAAAGGTTTACAGTGATGTGATGCCTAAATTGGCACTGGTTATGTCTGGGCATCTGAATTACTCCCCTCTTATCTTCTCTTCTGTCCCACAACCATTAGTGAAGGAACAGCATCCACAGCAGACAGTGGTAGGAGAGTGACAGCTCCTTCTGCTTTGGGCAGGGCTGTGTGTTTTAACCCTGTTCCAGATGCCAAATTCCTGTTACTTTCATTATGGAAGTGAAGTGAATTGAGCAGCAGAATCACATCCTCTTCCTCCTCCTTTCCAAGGCTGTACAATAGCTCAAGGCTTCACTGAGGTGTTCCCCTCATTCAAGGACACCCCTCATTCCTGGGATCTCATTATAGGCTTAGCTGGGCTAATGGTGCCTTTGGAGCATCTTGCAGCAGATGACTTGTTTTGCCATCTGTCCCCAGAGACAACCTGTCCAGAGCAGGACATGTGAGCTCTGAAGGAGCAGACAACAAGGCAATAAATGGTTGGGCCTCCATTTTATCCCTGTATTGTGAGGCCCAGTAAGTGCAAAACATCACCTTAGTTTTTCCAAAAGTGCACACAGCCTTTTATTTGAATTGCATAATTTATCTCCCTGTTTTCCTCATTGTAATCAGGGAGAGAAAAAAGACACAGCTTTCCTGCTCAGGAGTCTTTCATTTTATCATGAGGGGAAAAAGCCCTTTGGAAATTTTATACTTTAGATAATTTAATTTTTTTTTTTGGTCATTTTATAGTGTGTGTAGACAGGGTGGACTGGTACTGCCTGACAAAGTGTCCTGCTAGAGCTGTTCAGACAATCTGGAATGGTGGATGTCCTCTTTTTAGGCAGATTTTTTTTGAAGGTAAAAATCACAACCAAACACAAAAACCAGCAACAAACAGAAGCCAAAAGCAAACCCAAAGCAGCCAACCCACACCTGTTTCTGAAACCTGCAAATGACCCTTCCTGCAGCCCTGTCTGGAGTGCAGGTGCAGCTCCCAGAGGCGCTGCCTCTGGAATCATGCTGTGAGGGGGACTTGTGTTGTGCTCACCAGTCTACTGCTGCTGCTCTGGCATGTCAGGCATCTAGGAAGTGCCAGGAAGCATTGGCACTTTTGTACATATTTGCTAAGTCAAAGGACATTTTCAAGGAATTTTACATTCTCATAATAATACCCTGTCAGTAAAATTAAGAGCTTCCATTCATTTCTTGCAGACTAGCACCAGGCAGCTGTGTGGGAACCAATAAATACATCTATTTAACTTCCTTTAGTTGATAAATCAACAAAGTAAGTTAAAATTGTAAAACAGCTCAAATATTAATCTGAGGGTACTTGAGTGGAAGAAATAAAATGAGTTACAATCTATATCTGTAAAATTCCATATTGTCTCTGTAAAAAGGTCTTGTGAACCCTAGTGAACTCTTTCTAACACACTGGTGACTTACGGTCTTTTTCAGTTGTTGGATTTGAAGTGCCAGACAAATTTGTTGTGGGATACGCCCTAGATTACAATGAATACTTTAGAGATTTGAACGTAAGTAATTTTTCCCGTATGTTTTTCTCCATTTAAAACTGTGGAGGAGGAAGGAAGGGAAATCTCCTTATATCATTCTCCCTGCTCTGTAAATCATGCCTCATGCTCCAGTGATGCAAACAAGCCCGAGAACAGCAGGGCAGCATTTGGAGCTCTGATGAAACTAAAATTTATTTTGCTGCATGCAGAGTGGAGGCTGCACAACTGTCAGCTTTGAAATAATGTGAAGTTTGTGTGAAGTTTCTTGTCTCACCAGATGTCTGCAACAAACAAGTGCATTTGCTTAGTTATGTCAGAATTAAAGAAGAGAGACCTGGGGAGAAGTTAACAAGGGCTCACATTTTATTCTTTTTATCATTAACTCTTCATCTCGGTCTCACCAGACCTAGCAGACAGTGGGTGGGACAATTAGGAGAGGAGAAAGAAGGTGATGTTGAGATTTTTGAACCAACAAAAGGCCTAAGTTTTTCTGCATAAACAGTGTCAGAAGATTCTTCCTTCTCAAGTGTGTACAGCACACTTGTGTTGCTTTCAGAAGCTCATTATTGATGTCAAAGGTTGGTCTCTTACGATACTTTCCTAACAGGAGCTTTTTATTTTATTTTGTTTCAGCATATCTGTGTGATCAGTGAGACGGGGAAGCAGAAGTACAAAGCATGAAAGCAGAGTTCAAGTGCTGTGTCAACAGAGCTTTGAAATGTTTTGTTTACTGAGTCCTATCTTTCACAGGCTTCAGCTCTGGTACACCAGCTACACTTGTAGAATGCCCCAGCCCCATTGCCATATGCTTACTGTAATTTATTGCATGTACAGTATAAGAGCTCGTCTTGTTCATTTATATTTTAGAAATGTAAACAATTAGTGCAGTTCTGCACTCCTTATTTTGATTTGCACTATGACTCTATCGGCTATCGCTGCCCCTGGTTGGGTTGTGCTGTTTGTGAGCTCCAGAGTCTAACTCTTGCAGTGGTAAATTGCTTAAACCTCATCAACACAGAACTGAAATAGTTCAAGTACTGTAAATGTAAAACATTTTATGATAGGGAAGTCTATTAGTAATATTTTTTAAATCTGTAATTTAAGTTTTATATTTTAATGCACAGATGTGATTGTGATTAATGGATAGTTGCACCTTAGGGTGTTATAAAGCATGAGGAGCAGCCAGTTACAGTATTTGTAATCTCCAAGGAGCTCATCCAAATCTCCTGGAGTTGCCTTATTGCTGTAAAGGAAGTCTGGGTGAAAACTGTGTTTTTCCTTTTTTCTTTTTTTAAAAGATGGAATGACAAAACAGAATGTTTAAAATCTAGTTTTAGTTGAGCTGCCTATTTCTGTTAGATTTTTTTCCTTTAAAAATATCCATCAGTCTGTGGAATTGCCTTTTAAATTGAAACAATTTTAATATATTTGTGGGAAAAAAAGTATTGTAATGTTTACTTTATAAGATCTACAAAGCAAAGTACTGTAAATAAAGGCTGTCTCTTTAAAATAAGCCCCACACATCTATCCCTCTCGTTCTGTATATTAAAGTGCTCTTGAAATTTTCTTCTCAATAATATTTTTTTAAGTGTTTATGACAGTGAAGGCAGACTCTACATGTGTTACCTTTGTAGAACTTTTGGTTAATGTCATCCTGTCTAAGAGAGAGATGATAAAAGTGCTGTGGGAAGACACTGAAACAATTGCATATTCTCTAACCAAACCAGATTCCAGAGAGAACAGTTGAAGCACTGTCCTTTGTTCTGTCTTGGCAAAAATGAAGAGTGGAGGTTCTATGTTCATTAAACATATCCATATGGGAAAAAACCAAAAAAACCCACAACCATTTTGTAAATAATCACTTTGGTTTGTTTCATTAGCACTTCTGTTCATGGGGAGTCCGGTTCTGCATGTGGCAGCCCAGCTCACACCTGTGTTTGTGCTGTACTTTTCTGGTTCTTGTACTTCTGCATGTGGATTCTCCCACCACATCCTTGGATTTAATGCTGCTCAGTGCTTAATACACAATGGAGGTTTTGAAAGATTCTATTTTGAAAGATTTTTCTGTGGTTTTGAAGTTGAGTCTGTACTTTTCCAGGTACTGCACACTACTGCCCATCCATGGCCTGCTCAGTTACAGCTGCCCTAATATTAATGATGTTAATAGCAGACCTAAAATATGAATTCACACAATGTAATTCAGATCAAATGACCACATTTGTGGAAGATCTATTTGTAAATCAGAATTCTCTTTAACAAATATTAGAATACTGATCATAATTATACTGTAGGTTATTCTTTTAAAGAGTTTTTCTTCCAATGCACTACAGAGTCTGATTGTATTTCTTAATTTGTCCTAAATCACTTTTTCCTGTTCAAGAACCTGTGACTTGTTGCAAAAATATGCAGTGCATCTCCAAGAAGAGGAAACACTCCGTCTCCTGAAAGGTTTTCCGGTCGTGGTTAAGGCAATTATTCACATGATGTGATTTGGGAAAGAGAGGAGGGGTTGAGTTAGTCATAACAAGGGGTTTATCTTTCACACTGTAGCTGGAGCGGGGAATTCCCATTCTCTTGGGGGCACGGGTTGGAATTGCATGGACTGTGTGGTCACAGATTTGGGAAGAGCTTTGGCCCCCAGAGTGATGCTGCAGCAGCCCAGGTCTGCCTTCTAGCACACCACTGTGATGGAAAAGGTCTGTACTTAAAATCTTACTGTGTGTTCCCACATTTCAGGTGCCCTGGAACAGACACCGGGGGTTTTTCATTTCACATAGCTGCTTGTCAGATTAAGTTTATCGCCTCAGAGAGATTCCTTATTCAGAAGCTTTTGTTGGTCTCTGAAAATTGTTTAGATAAAAAGTTACCCACTCCCTCACACTTCCTAGAATAGTTTTGCCTGCTGCAGCCTTTCACAGCACCTGTGTGTGCACAACAGGAAGATAAATCCTCATGTGAAAACCGTTGAAACTGCAATTGTTACTTTTTATTTGGTAATTTTGGTTAAAAGACTGGGGGTTTAGTCACACCTTTGCAAGTTAAACACCAGCTTTATACGACCCAGATGTTAAAGCATTATGAAAGCACAGAGGAGTATCTTGTATTTGAACATTTATGTGGCATTTGAAATTCATTATAGTTCCACATTTTATGAATCATGTATGTATGCTGGAAAAATAATTTTGAATATTTATAGGCTTTGCTACACTGTCTCTCCCTGTGACATCTAGCATTTCTGTACATTTTGGTAGCTCAGACAGAAATGTGATGAAAAGTCTCTCTGTGAACCGAGCTGGCACTTCACTTGGGGCTTTTTTTTGGCAATCCTGTTGTTGAAAATTGAGGCAAATAAGGATCTTTCAGCTGCCTTGTAATTGTATATCCTGACTGATTAAATGGTGGTGTTTCATTGTCTATTATGCTCTGACAATCCTGTCAAGCATGCACTAATCCAGCAGCGAGGGGTTGACAGTGCTTACAGGGAGCTGGTTACAAGTTATTAAAAGGACTGTCTGCCCTGCCCCGACTGCCTTTAATTCCCATGCAGGTTGCACCTTGCAAGATCAGATCTCCACTCTTGGCAAGCACCTTTATAAGCTGAGACATCACTGTGGTCTGGTTTTTTGTGCGTTTTTAAAAATTTTTTATACTATTTAATTACCCAAGCAGATGTAGTTTGATGAGTATTCTGAAGGGGAGAACACTTCCCAGCTCTGTACAGATGCCAATACCCAGTAAGCTCATGATACTGCTGGCACCAAGGTGAAGCAGGTAGGGCTAGAAAAGCACCAAGATTCAGAACAATCTAAGAACTGGCTGTGAGGATTTTCATCCCTAGATAAGCTGAGAGAGGGATCATGCTAGTAACTGCCAGGTGATAAAAGGCTGGTGCTAGGTGTGTGTTGGGGACATATCTGAGTGGCTGCAAATGCCCTTCTGTGTGTGGGCTCTGCTCCAGTAAAACACCAACTGATGATTTGAAACGTCACCTTGGAAGGTGGAAATCCTTGTGGAACCAGGTAGGAGAGATAGGCCAGTGCTGGTATATAAATCAAGGTGCAGGTAGATTAACCTGTTCCAGGAAGAGTCTGGTGTTTATCTAACAAGTCATTATTAGTGGTATCTTTATTTTGTCCCCACTGTAACCAGAAAGGGAACCAACCCCCGTGTCTCTCCTGCGTATCTCCAGGTGAACTGTAGCAAATCATGGTACCTGTAAGATACAGCTTTGGGCATTAGGGGTGTGTGGGGGGACTCCCAGTCAGTCAGTGCCCTCTCACAGGTTGGGATTCCCCACCCCAGCCCTTCACAATCAGGAAGAGGGGTGTGGATGGTGGTGTGGGGCTGGGTTTGCCCCTGGATCCGCAGGGAATTCTGTCTTTGCCGCTGTGTGCTCGGCCAGCGCGGGGCTGCGGGGCTGGGCTGGCAGAAGCGCAGGGGCTTGGCTCGGCTGTGCTGCAGGTTGGAGCGGGATAAAATCCTTCTCCCCGGGAACAGACTGCCCGGGTATCGACGGAACGCGCTGCCTTTCCTGTGGATCCGGGAAGTGCCGGAGTAGCGATGCTGATGCTTCACTTGCCTGTTTCCCATCTGAGGAACTGGGACGTGACTACACCAACCCTAAGGCATGGAAGAGGAGGGTAATGGTGTGTGTGTGGGGAGTGTGTGTGAGCTTCTAAATGTTCATTGCAGTGCCTTTATCAGATCTTTTCTACCCAGTTTCTTTCATGACAAGTTTTTATCCTCCATTCACAAAATGCAAAATACCCTGTAGCAATCAGAGAATACAAAATATTGGGTAGAAATACCTTCTGTGGTGCAAACTCCTTAACTTGCAATTAGAAAACCACCCTGTGCCTTCTAGTACAGCATAATCACAACTCCCCTCTTGCCAAGCTGCATCTTCCACACCCCCAGACCCCTCGCTGGCCATCAGACCTTACCTGGCAGTCCTGCACACTCAAATAATTTCTTTTCAGTATGAGGGGGAAGCTATTTTCTCTCACAGACCGTATGGCATGAGAACTCACTCTGGACAGTTTATAAATGAATATATACTCTACTTGAATCACAGTTTGAGTAACCTTCAGTATCCTGTTACTTGAACAGCCACAAGGATGGGTTTACATGAGAAATTGCTGAGAGCAATGTCTTATGCTTTGCTTCAGAAAATAAAATACTTGAATTAGTGTTTTTCTTCCATTTGGTGAGTTTGTTGCCAGAAACCACTCTGTCATCCAGGCACCAGAGCCATCGTTTGCACTGGTCATCACTTTAGCAAACCCTCATGGGAGAGGTGAGCTAGCTTCTGTTTTGCCATGTGGCTGACACCTGCCACATCTAATTTAACCCAAGATTTTTTTCTTTGTGCAGCTTTGCACTGGGGGCAGCTGCACAGCCGGGTACCCAGCCAGGGTCTCCTACCCCTGCTAAGAGAGAGTGAGACATATGAAAGGTCTCTGTAGTGCAAAGAGCAAGACCCGAAGTCATTAACATCAGGCACTGGGAGTTGCTGTTGTGCAAGGCACTGCACAAACAGCTGCCAAAGCCAGTCCTGGCTCCAAACATGCTGAATGTGAACTAAGGAAAAGCAGATGAGGTGGGTGGGCAAGAAGCGCAAGGAAAGCATGATAATGCTGGATACCGCAACGAGCTGCCAACCTTTGCCAAAAATTCCTTCCGCATCAAAGGAGGTGAGCAGGAAAATGCTGAAGGTAGATAAGGTGGCCTTTTGGGTTGCTTTTCCAGTGTTTACAGGAATCTGCAACACCTCGTTTGACTCCCACACCACCACCTCCAATGGAGGTACCTGGTACTGTGAGCAGAGCAACATAACCTCAGTCTTAGTACGTGGGAGAGTTTTGGTCTGGGGCAAATGAAAGAAAAAAAGATTAGTGTAGAAACGTGTGAATTAGAGGCTTGTTTAATGACTATCTTCTAAGCCCAGCAGCCATGCAGTGGTGCGATGATGTGCTGCACATATTTACCTACCACAGGTAACTGCTGCCTTCCAGCTTGTTTATAAAATCACAGCAAAAACTACTGAGGAAGCTCAAAGACTTTTCCTCCACAGTGATCAAATGCATTCCTGATGCAGCAAATATCACATTTAAACAAAAAACCACATCTTGCTTTATCCTACATGAACAGAGAAGTTTGCCCAGGCTGCTTTGCCTGCGCTGCTGCCCCTCTGCAGATGCCTCACAGAGCTGCAATGTGGGTCTGTGTGGGACTGGTCAGCCCAGGGATGCTTTGCAAAGGCATTTATTGCTTTTTTTTTTCCAAGCAGTTTGTACTCAAATGCAGTAGGGAAATCAACTTGCACTTGTGTCAAACTTCTGCATCTCAGGAAAAAAAAAATGACAGGAGCTTCCCCAGCTTCTCAGAGAGAAAAACACAGCTGGATGTCTGCCCCTTCCCTGCCCCCCAGACCTTCTGTATTAGTAATTGGCAATATCCTGAAGTATCTGGAGCAGAGCAGGGACACACAAGGTCCTGAGAGCCAGGCAGCTGCAGAGCCCTGTCCTGCACCCTCAGCCCTCGCTCCCGACATCCCCGTGCCCCTGTTATGGCACACCCATCCCTGTCACAGCTTGTGCTGCTGACCCCCTGTGCAGCCACCTCCATGGGTGCATTTTTCTCTGTCCCCTGGGATCCTACTGCCTTGATTTAGCCTCTATATTTTATTCTTGCCCACTACTCTACAAACTCTGCAGTGCTCCTACTTGCCCATTACTCCCATTTTGATCCTGCAGGAAACTGTCACCTGAAAGCAGTTTTAGCAGGAGTCTTCACTTTGTTAACATGCTGAAAATGTCTTTTTCTACCTGAATAAAATCAAACTGATCACAACAGAACTGGCCCAAAAAAAGTAAAAGAAATTTAAAATCTTATGATGCACCTGTAAATGTCAGTAGAAACCTTTCTTAAAAAAATTATGCAAAATTAATATGTACAGACAATTACCAACTTTATTGACCAATTTTCTTGTTAACCAAGTCACTCATCAAGTTATTTTCCTGATGGCAAGCAGTATGGTATAGGGTAGTTAATGGCTTGACTTGTTGAGAGCGGGAATCAACCATTTTAAAGACACAAGTGGAAGAATACCAGTGTCCGGTTTAGAATGTGGTCGTTGTGTGCCCAAACACTGTGAGTTTGACCCCTTTGAGGGCAGAGGCTTTTAAAAGCTGCTCCTCCCCACGCACACCCCCTGCTCCTCCCCACGCACACCCCACCTTGCACCTCCCCATGCCACAGACATTTGGGTTCCAGGGGTGCCTCATGCCAACGCTCCATGCACAGACCAGGATTGAAGCTGTACATCAGCAAGAGGATTTCCCCCTGCCTTACAACTATTGCCTGTGATTTAGTAATTCCTTACAACAGCCAAAAAAACAAATGTTCTGGAATTCACAACCACCAGGAGGCTGCTGGATTGCAGCTGTTCATGATGCACCATCACTGGCAGGACCGACAAGCTCATTCCCAGGTAGGCACTACCCCAGCCCTTCCCAGAAGCATCCCTGACTCTGTAGTGGCCCTTGTGTCTATTCCAGCAGGGTTTGGAAGCTTCAAGTGGTGCAATGTTAACGAAAATCCTTTCACCACGGGGCTGGGACAGCTCTAGAGGAGCTCACTACTGCAGGCAAATCCTCAAGTGGTCCAAACTCTTTCCACCATGGCCCAAGTGGTGCCAGATGCTTGCTGGGGACTGGCAGCCCCCCTATGCCAGCTGTGCCCTGAGCTGGGGTATTCTGACAGAGGCTGGGGCAGCTGCAGAAATCTGGGGAAAGATGATGCCTCCTGCAGCAGGGCTTCCCCAGGAGCACTCCCAGCACAACTACAGGGTCCCTCCCTCTCACCCAGCTGAAGCTCTGCTCCCCACCAGCCCTTGCACCCCCACAATGTCCCCCAGGCCTCCTCCCCAGGCTCTGAGATAGGGTGCACCCAGAGGCCAGCACTGCCCCTGGGCAGCCCCAGGTCCTCCCGCCCCCCAGCACCCAGGGAAGGGCTCATCACCATCTCCTGGACAGTGGGCAGTGCTCCCTGCCCCCTCCACTCCTGGGGCTGGGGCACTGGGTACCCACCAGCAGTGCTGGGCTGCAGCCCCTGCCCCTTCCCCATTTACGACACCAAGCACTTGTTGGTTGCTGCCTCCACAGTGGTTTATTAGGGTGGGAGTCAAGAGCCCCCAGCAGTGTGGGAGGCACCATGGGGCTGCCACGGAGGGACCCCAAGAGCCAGAGCCCCGGCTCCTGCAGCAGGGACTGATTTCCAGCCTCACTAAAGCAGCAATGCAATACTGGAGAGCAACAGGCAATCCCAAACTCCAGTATTTACGTGCTGCTAGAGCACTGCTGACAGCTCTCCACGACCTGCAGACCCCCCTCTGCCCCAAACACAGGGCAAGGGTCCCTTGTGGTCATGCCCACATTGGAGAACAAAAAGGAGCCACAAGTCCTTCCTGCCTGCAGGGCCACAGACACACAAGCTCATAGGGGATGTATTTGTAGCTGCAAAGGATGTGCACAGTACAAGCACCAAGAGAACGTGTCTACACATACCTGAACTAACGAGATACATGGGAATGTGTTAGCTTCCACATCTATGATAACCAGAAGCTCACTTTCTTGTCTTATCCTTGAGGTAATGAGGCAGCCCAGAATGGTCTGTATCTCCTTGTCCCTACAAACCATGATGTGCTGCTACATCTCCTCAAAGCCCACTGAATGTTGACATTCCAAATGGTATTTTGAATATGTATATATAATTTTTTTTAAACCATTATATAAAGAACTGAAGAACATTCTACAATGAAGACATTTAACATGCATGCATTACCACCACAGGACAGGGGTTTTTTTTCTTCACAGGTGCTATCAGACAGTCTGTAACTATAAGAGAACAAGCAGTTATACAGTGCAAATGAACCAGTTTCAGAAACAAGATCAGAAGTTAACTGTTCCCCCCAGCCCCAAACCACACCTAGTATTGGGTCCAGCAAATCATACACTTTCAGACCCAGCAGATCTGTTGCTTTTGCTACTGTGAAGAGCCTGCAGAACTTCCCAGGCCTTCCAAATGGTCCGTAGGGAAATGTTACCTTGTACTTTCCTCTTAGGTGACACTGACCATCAAGGATTTTCCGGAAGTCACAATGTTAATATTTCACATAAATAACATAAATAAATCCAGACTCCAACAGTTGAAACCTGCTAAATTTTCCTTAAAATACTTTTATTCAGCTCAATTTGACTTTTGAGATACGTAAAAAAATCCTTATTTTTAAAAAGGTTAGATGATGCTTATTTACCATGCCACTGGACAAACCTTATGCGACCAGAAATTAAAGATCTCTGGAACTTCATCACCTTCCCTGCCTGCACCAGAGCAGAAAGCACCAGAGCAGGGCAGGGAGAGGCTGCAGCCCTGCAGAAGGCAGCTGCCAGTGGCACTTACACATCAGCCTGCCAGGCTGCACAGGAGCTGTGCAGACAGACTGATATTTTTTGTGTTTTCTTTCAACCTTCCCCTCCCCCCGCCAAGTTAGGTGACAACTTTCTTCAATTCATTTTCTTAAAAAGCAGCATTAAAAAAAATCCTGAACAACGTCAGAAATGACACCTTGGCTTTGAATTCTTGCGCCATCCCCTTGTGCCCAATGTGCCACTGAGTCCCTGCCTCTTTAGCAAACTTAAAAATAGGAATTTAAAAATCTCTTGTGACCTATGCCAAGTGATTTCAAATTTTAAATCAAGTATTTGCCAACAAAAAAGCAGTGTATTTTTACCACTTCAGTGTCCTCAACACTGACAGTACCAGGGCCAACTCCCTAATGAGCAACTGCTACTTGCTGCAAAGCCAACACGTACCCGGTGTTAAACCTATACGAGCTAAATCAAAACAACCCCCCACATAATATTACCATTTTAATTACTTCTGTAACAATGTTTTACTTGACTGTACCTGTGCAGTCTTATTTCTTTCATCTCTTCAAGTGACTCCAAAAGAAAAAAGCAACAGCAAACATGTTCAGCTTTAGAATTCATTTTGATGGAGTTTGAGGTTCACATTTTAATTAATATTTTTATATTTATATAAACCAGACTCTTGCCTAGTTCGACAACAAGGGCAAGAGCTCCCTTCAGTAAGGAGGACTTTTCAAAGCAAGGGTTCAATACACCTCCACCAGCCTCTAGCACAGAGGTAAAACCAACGTTCACACCACGTATTGGGCAACTGGGAATTTGGGACAGGCATTAAAATATATATCTGAGAAAATACGCATATTTATGACATGACAGCATCAATATTTTATGCAACAGAAAGTTCCATGTTTGAATCATCCCATCTCACACCTCTTTCAAACTTAGTTTATGCTTTGGAAACTCAACTTTATATCAGAAATTGGAAGCTGAACACGGTTGTTCAGCTTTGAGTTCACCTGAACGTCTCCAAGGTATTACCTGCAGTACCCAAGAAGGGATATGCGTGTCAGAGGGACCTGCATCTACCCAGAGGGATGCAGATGCTGCAGGTATTTTGGAGCAGGTGGGACATGAGCTTACCTTCCCAACTCACCTCTGAACACAGGCACATCAGCTCCTGCATGGACTCCCTGGACACAATCAGGCAATCGCTGCTTCAGTGGGAGCTACAAATCAACAACAGAAAGGGTGTGAGAGGCACTGGCAGAAGGGGGCAACTCTGAGGGGGGGGACCAGGGCTGTTGGGCAGGTTCCCTCCCAGGGCACACAGAGACAGGTGCAAGTATTTTTAAAATTAAAGAAAAAAAAAAAACAATCAAGTTTTCAGCTCCAGATAGGGCAGACTATGAAGCAGAGTAACTACATCCCTCCTCTCTCTATTCTCCCCATTCCTGGGGCTACTGGCACCATTGGCTCAGTGTGACTCTGGGCAGTGGCACCCAAGGCACACTGGTAACCCCAAATCATAACCTAGCTGTAGAGAAAGGAGGGATGAGCCAGAAAAACCAGGGGCAGCTCTGGGCAGGCGGGAAAGCCGTTGCACACAACCACGGCCAGCAGCAAGCCCACCTTCCTCCCTGAAGGGGTTAAAACAGCAGCAGCAAGAACAACTCTACTGGTCCTGGCAGACCAGAAGCAAAGGCAACATCTTAATTATGCTGGTTTAGGTGACAAACCAGGCCTAGGACAGGCAGGTAAGATGCAGAGAGGCTGTCTGGGGGTTGATGCTTTTGCGGTGGCACCACAAGTGCCCCCTCTCACTGTCAGGTAGAGGCAGCATCCCAGGAGCACCTTCAACTTCCAAGCGGCACCCCACTACAGCCAGGAACAGGGGTATCCTGCTTACTGGCAGCCCCAAACATGAGAATTGCCCCAAAAGCTCCACCTCGATGCAAAAGCACTGCAACGGCCCTTCAGCTGCCAAGAGCTCCATGCCCACAGAGTGTGCACCAGCTCTTTCTAGAAATAGAAACTTCTACCTGTCATCTACGTAAGCCAGCCACCTACAGAGGTTTAATTAAATCCCCCAAATAACTGGGGAATTTGAACATGCTGAAAACCATTAATGCAATTCACAAAACAATGCAACTTCTGCTTGCCAAAGTATATTGGGTAATTAAGCAAACCCCCCCACCCCCGCTGCTCCAATCCCAAACACATACACAAAACCAAAACAAATTCCCCCTGAAATACTGGATTCCCTTAAGATACAACCTCATCCCTCCTCACTGACACTAACCAGAAAAAAAAGAAAAGGAAAAAATGTGAGAAGGAGCGCCATGGGAAAGGAAAGGAAATAAATACAGGAGCCCCTGACAGAGCAGATTTGCATACGGAGTCTTTACTGACCCACACACTTCTGGGCTAGGTGAGCTCAAAGACAAGTAAATATTAAGCATTTCTTATATATAGAAAAAAAGGAACAAAAACCCCAGCTCTGCTATCAACAGTTTTCCAGGAGACATGCACAAACAAATCCTGAAGTCATTGTTCTTATTTGAAACAATTGGAAAAAAAGAGGCATTTATTATTTTACAGAAAGACTACAGTAAATCATCTCATTACAGCTGAAAGTCCCAGACACTCATTAGTGAGACAAAATTACGGTGACAAAACGAAAATAAGGGTGTGAATAACACCAGAACACTTCATATCTGCCTTGCTCTGAAAAATCCCAACACTTTCGTTGCTGCCTCCTTTTGAACGACGAGGTTTATACAAAAGTCACGTCCTAATATTTACAGATGTGGCCAATAGCTGGGATCAGACCCGGTGCTTGATCAACAGCCACCACAGGGCTCCAGCTCTGCCATTCCCGGCAGGAATTGCCTCGCAGGGCTGCGGGAGAAGTGGCTGCGAAGGAGCCCGAGCAGTCGGACGTGGGAACTGCACGCAGCCAAGTTACTTTCATTTGCGCGGCACCTACAGCGCATCTCCACATCGCCCAAAACTGCTGCTCTGCCCAGCCAGGACTCACTCCTGGGGACACAAAATAAATGCAGAAAATACATTTTGTCCCTGTTCTTGTCGAAGCCGTGTAAGAGCAGGTCATTTCCCACATGCTTCATCAAAAATAATTTTCTTTCTCACAAATTTGCCCATAAAAGGGTCAGGGAAGCAGTACACAGTTCGTATAAACCCCAGTACATTTTCCTTCCAGCACAGCGCACCTTCCCCACGCTAAACCACACGCCATCGACACGCTCTTAGGTGGGGCTGAACACCCGAAACCAAACTGCAGCTACAAAGGGCAGATTCAAATAATGCAAAAAATGAATTCGTTAACTTCACTCGATGTGAAACTCGAGCCCGACATTGTTCCCAGCAGGATCAGCTGTGTTTACTAAGGTGAGGGTGTTAGTGGGATGGGGAGCTACTGGTGCCCGCAAAGGCCTGCAGGACAAGACTTCAACTTACAGCACTCCAGAAAACCAGTAAAATCCACAGTAAAATTCCAGGATCCACAGTTTTTTTCTCAACACTGCTGAGGAGAAGAAAAGTATGATGCTTCTTGTTACTTCCAAGTTTTAGCATTGTCATCTCATCCAGTTCTAAACAACAAGGGTCAGATCTGGAAGCCCAATTCCTAAGAAGTTTATTTGTTGAGAACAGGAAAAAACCAAACAAAAAACCTATTTCTTTTTTGGTCAGATGAACAATAATTCAAAACATAACAAGCACACTGATTTTTTTTTTTTTTCCCTTTTTAGATTTAGGTCAGTTTGCCTGAAGCAATACTTAAAGCTTCCCTCTTATATTTCATAAATGTTTACTGCATTAGCAGCTCAGTTTTATTATATTTCCCACCAAAGTGGATTAACTAAATACAGACTTTAGCAGTTGCCGGTGAGTTCTTTGGACTTCTTCAGAACAGAAGACGATGAAACTTGGCAGATGGTCCCTCACCTACACTTAACATGCATACAACACACAAGCAGAATTTCTGGTTTTTGGGGGGAGCAATTAATGTTTTAACCTTGGAAAACTCACTCTCCAAACGCAAAAAAATTGTCTTTATATACCTGATGCACATACGGGAAAAATATTGTACGTAGGATCAATTACAGAGGGAAAAGTCCCAGCGCCGTGCATGTTGCTCCATCACTGCAGCTCCCAGAGCGCTGCGAGGCTGCCCTGGGAAGCTGGCCCTTGCCAGGATATTCAAATTTCCTGTACAAAGCGAGCAACCAGCGAGGGGAAAAGGGAAAAAAAAGCAAAAGCTGGCTGCCAAATGATTTTTTAAAAAAATATTTTAAATTATTTCGGCGAATTATTCTTTGGTTACACCAGCTTTTTTTTTTTTTTTTATGTAAAGAATTTTTTTCTCCGGGGGGGGGGCCGCAGCCCCCCCGCGGGGCCGGCACCCCGCGGGCCCCCGCTTTTTTTTTAAAAAAAAAGGAAAAAAAAAAAAAAATCAACCCCGAGCCCCACCTGCGGGGCGCGGCTCAAAAGAAAAAGATTTAAAAATTATTAATAGTGAAAAAAAAAACCCAAAAAACAAAAAACCAAAAAAGCCATGACGAAAAGGCAGCCGGGGGGTCGTCGGGGCGCCCCGCACCCACGTGGGAACCGGCCCCGCGCGCCACTCCCGCCCCAACGGCCCGGGGGGGCCCCGCCCGCCGCCCCCCGGGGCTCCCCCGCTGTCACCG
>VXAD01008923.1:411036-501842 GCA_013399195.1 Dicrurus megarhynchus | reverse complement strand
GGCCCCTGCGCACGGCCGGTGCGCTGGTCCCGCCCGGCTGCGGGTGCCTGGAGCACCGCGGGGAGGGTTCACCTGCCCCCGGCCCGGGGCCGTGAGCCGGGACCGCCGCGCCCCCGCAGCCGCCGAAAGCCGCGTGCAAGGAAAAAAATCAGCTAAGGAAAAAGTTAACAGATGTATGTAAAACACGAAAGCTGCACGGGAGCGGTGGGGATGCTCAGCTTGGCCTTTCGTGCAAACCGGCTCGTTCCGCTGCATCTTCGTCGGCGGTTTATGGCCCCTTATAACCCAGCCGTAAAAGGGATGATGCTTTTCCAGCCCTGATGTCTTGTTACTCACTCAGTGTGTGGCTCTGTCCATGCACTGAGACTTCAAATCGTTCTCTTTTTTTTCCCGATTACTGTGATATTAAGTTCTCCACAAACACTAATTCTCAGACTGCGTTTCTCCGACCTGCAGATTCTGGAGATGTTCCCCCGTGTTCCCACGTGCAGCCGGCAGAGCTTTATAACCTGCCCGGAGTCACACAGAAGCAATGGGAGCAGGATTTCAGAGCCCACAGTGCACAGCCTGGGTGTGGGATGGCAACCCGACACGCTCGAAGGGAGGATGGGTTGTTTGGAGACATGGTTTTCTGGAGACTTTTAAATGTGAAGAGTCAGAACTTGGGAGGATGGTGATTTGTGCCGGTGGGGAGCCTGGCAAGCTGAGGCCTCGGAAAAGTGATGCTGAGGCAAAATGTTCCCTTTCAAAGGGAGAACCCGTATCTGGTGGTCAGAAACTTGCAGGTTTGTCACATTCATCAGTGGAAATGGTTAAACCTGCCAAGTCTCTTGTTGGCCTGGTGGGTTTGTCATATTCCTGGAGTTTTTATTTCTACCCCCACCCCAAACAGCAAAAAAAAAAACCCCAAACCCTGTTGCTAAATAATTGCTCTGTTCTCACAGGTGAGCAGTGAAGCTCAATTAATTCTGCTTTGTGAAGCGCTTCTGATCCTCTGATGGAAACATGTAGGGGCAAAACACTTTTATTTTGCAACTTGCAAAGGCTGATAAGAGCGACGAAAACGGAAAAGCCTCACCACTGAGGGGGATTACAGCCCCACGCTTTTTCCACTCGAGATCTTAGAAATGAGTTGATGGCTGCTGCTTTTCATTTAGAAGGGTTTTTCCCCCTCTTTTGAAAGAAACGCAATCACTACCAAGTATTCTAGAGGGACTTCATCTTTAAACAAATAATGTTTTTCTTGTTGGGTGTGCACTATTATTTTCTTAATTATTCCTGGATTTCTGCCTGTTCCACCAAGAGTTTTCTCAGATGGCAGAAACAATTGGTCCTTTTTTATTACGCTAATAGCAAAAAGTATCCCTAATAAAAAGACTCTGTACATCCCATAAACTCAAATGGGACATGTTTTGCCAACAATCACACCTCTTCATTGAGGCATCTTATATGCTGCTTGCTTTTTTTTTTTGCTTCTTTTTTTTTTTACTTTTTTTCCACATTACTATTGTTTACTACTCGGCCTCACTGGCTGGCTGAGTCTTGGTGCCAAAACAAAACGAATCGAGCCATTTATTTAGCACCAGAGCCCTCCCACTCACTCTTAGCATGTATGTTGAGATCTCAGCAGATGTGGTAGGGAATGAATGGGCAAAGAGATTCACCTACACAGAATCACATCTACTTGTGGGTGGCCTCTAATTAACTTGGCTTCGAGGCTCTGCTGCAAGGTAGATGGGTTAGGAAGTCTGGCCAGGAGTCATCTGGTTGAATCATACCTATTCTGTGGAGAACTTCATTGTGTAGCTGTGTCTGACTCCCACCCTTGTGAGAACTAATTAAAAACTTTAAAAAAGTGCCCCACACTTATTGGAAGTCAAATATAAATGTCAGCGTTTTGGATGAAATGGTATCTTGGGAGGCTCCTGCACATTTAATCAGCTGGTTGCGCCATGTATATCATGGCCTCAAAAGCTGCAGTGAGAACCACGAAAGGCACTGGCTTAACATCAGCAAAAGTGTTTGCCAAGCTTGGATTATGTCACTGCTTTATGATCTTGCTTTGTAAAGGGAGAATACTCTTGGGGAGAAAAGACTCGGCATGCCGGATCTACAGCGAGAGCAAGGAATGAATGCTGCTCACAGAGACAGGGGGGAGGGCGAGGGATTCTGTTTGCTGGGGTATTTTTGCAGATGGATGCTGTGCAGTTGCTGCCTCCAAGCAGAGATGCTCCCCACCGATCACTGAGGCTGAAAGCAAAAATCCCAAAATACCCCAGTGGAGCTGTTTGCTGCTTGCCCTCCCACGGACACACCTGCGGGGGCCCTGCCTGGATCCTGTGCGTCACCATCCCCCGGCTCTCAGGGCATCACCGTCACACTCCAGGGAATGTGGAGATACTCTGAGGCCCACTGGCTTTCCCTTGCCTGGGGATACAGACACCCAGCCAGGCTGGGGCTTGTCAGACACTCAGAATGTGATGCCCTTGCAGAGGTGGCAGCCATGGAACTGGTTAAAAAAAATAAACATCCCGCACCACACATCTAAAATGTGTGCCTGCTGAGGTGCTTCTGCTCGCTGTCACAGAGGTGGGCTGTGGCCACTCCTTCTGTGCTGCAGGCTGGTGGTAAAGGCAGGAAACTCTTTGAGGAGACCAGTTCTGTTTGCCCAGCACCAGCCCAGGTGCTGGGCTTGCATCTGCTGTCTGTGAGTGGAAGGAGAATAAAGAAAAAAGCTTGGAGGTTATGTGCCAAGTGACATTGGAGGGGACAAACAGCTGAAGAGAAACACCTCTTCAAAAGCAGCTCCTGGGGTCTGAGAGCTGTGCTGCCCACGCTGCCCTTGCTTTCCTGTTGCAGCAAGAGCCTTGTGCAGCCTCCACTCCCCGCCTGCCTCGCTGCTGGAGCATCCTGCCCAGCCTGGAAACTTTCCATTGCTACCCGGCTAATAAACTCTGCTGCTTCTGGGTGAGTGTCTGGCCAGCCCCTAACTGCATCCTAACACTGGGGCTTAGCATGGGAAAGGAGGTCCCTGTGTCTGCAGAGGCAGTGTGGGGCACAGGGAGTGCAGGTGGACAGCCTGGGGTGCCTGGGACAGTGGAAAGGACCAGGTGTGGGTACACATGGCAACAGCACTTTGTGTTTCCCAATGAGCAGAACTGGGATCCTGGTGTGCAGAATGGGGGCCAGGGTCTTTTATTTATTGCATTACCCCTCCAGCACAGTAAACTGCCGGTCTTGAGCTCTGACTTCTGCACTAACCCTTCCTCCAAACTTTCAGTTCCTTGTGACCAGACTAAACAATGCTCGGTTTCTTTCCATGTCTCCTTCATCTGCCATTGTGCACCAACCCTAACGTTCTGCAATTCCCCCAGCTCTGCGTGTGGTGTGACAGTCCCAGCCTTGGCTTCCTGGGCACCCTCGGTGCTTGCAGCCGCCTCAGCCACTCTCTGCAGTGTGCAAAATGGGTGTGGTGGCCATGCCAATGGGTTTTGGCACCATCTCTTGCCTTCCCTTTGCTCAAAGAGTGCCCAGAGCACAGCACTGTCTGGACAGGGATTTCACTGCCCACCATCCAGCCTGCCAGCGCAACCTTGTCATCGCAGCTTGTCCCACGTATGTGGTGTGTGACGAGCACCGTGCTGAGGTTTGCCAGGCTGTTCATGGCATCGCTCCTTGTCTGCCGCACGGAGCAGCCGGGCCTCGCTGGGCCCACACACGGCTGTGCCAGGGGCTGTGCTCTGCTCTCGAGGTGTGAACCAGCAGCATGACATTCCCTACCATCAGCCTCCTTTCTTTCACTAGAGAGGGGTTGTTCTGGTAGAAAATAGCTGGGTTTTGTTGCAACACTAATTTTAAAGGATCTTTTTGTTGTTTGGAGATGGAAACCTTCAGCAGAGGCACGAGCTCCCCTCTCCTCCCCTCCTTGCCTTTGCAGTTATTTGCTGTATTTATTTACTGCAAAATTTGCTGTATTGCCTGACATTTTTCGGTTATCAAAATATTTTGATTATGTGCAGGGGAGGGGGCGGGTTGATAGCACGGCCGACATCTCGATAGAAAACTGCCTGTAAAACATTCTAGCTAAATTCAGGGCGGGGAAGAGTGAGATACTCCAGCCTGTCCCAGGCAAGCCCTTGGCACTGCTGCTGTGACCTGGCTGTTCAGAGACCAGGGTCAGCTCAGACCCATTTCCCTGTATATTTCTGGCCCTTTTGTGATCGCTCCTCATGGATGCATCAACTACAGCAAGCACAGAAAGGAGGGTAGGGTAGGGTAGAAGAGGCTGCTGCAGGATCACATCCCAAAATCACTGCACAGGTTTTCCCATGGAGTCTGAGATGGGACAAACGCAGGATACAAAAAGCAGAGCTCAAAGGGGTGGGAGGGAAGTTGCACATCAAGGTCACTCCAGAAAGGGCTGAAGCACTTCCCACTTTTTTCTCTCTGGCAGTGAGAAGCAGAAGTGTTGCCTTTGTGGGATGACCACCAGCCCGTTGGTTGGGGCGGTGTCTGCTGACTTTGTCCTTGAGCAAATGCCATCAGCAGAAGATGTCCCAACTCATGAGTGAAGAGCTGCTCACATCTTGAAAGCACTTTTTGCATTTTGGTTTGAAATAGCATTGAGAATTTATCTGTTGCAGCAGCTCTCCAGCTTCTGCATGCAAAAGTGTTAACAATTTTGAAGATCAGTATTTATCGGCACACAATGATTTTGTCTGTTCCTGCGATTGTTCTGTATCTAAACAAGCTCTTCTGACTTCCCCAAAGCCAGCGCTTTTTCTGACTTGTGTTACCAAACCTGCAATTTGTCATTGATACAGTATTCTGTCAGAAATGCAGCGCTGTGGGCATGTACATATAAATATTGTGCGCTCTTGGCAAAGCAAAATGTCATGATAGGATAATGTGTTATTTAATACAGAGCTGTAGATTAGACAAGGACATTTGCAATACAAACCAGTCCCAACATCAGACAGTTGCAAAAGTTCTTGTTATGCTGATACTGTAGGAAAACTGATATTTCTAGCTGAATATTTTATGTATTGTGCTCCATGATCATCCCGTGGACCTCTGCCATATGACACATAGTCTTAAATTATACTGTCCAAGAGCCATTCTGTACGATTCAAGGCAATAGCCCCAGGAGGAACCCCTTAGACATGCAAGGAGTCTGTGAAATGGTAGGTTAGTGGTTGTCTTTAGATGCCCTTGGCCCTCCTCCTAGGAAGGACAGTCTAGCTCCTGGCTTTTTACCTGGAAGATGTATTAATTCCAACAGGCTGGCTCCTAGAATGGTCCAAACAAAACCCAAGTAGCAAAGCTGTGCATCTCAGAGAGATGGGCTGGGCTCGTGCAGGACAGGAACAAGGGTCCAACTGCTGCAGAGAGCCCAGCACACCAGTCCCAACCTCTCTGACTGCTGGCGTTTCCCTGGTTTCCTGCCCTGGGAAGGAATGGAAAGGCTTTGGGAAGTGTCATGCAGCACTGTGGCTCTCCAGCCCAAGACCACTTGGCTTTGGTGGCTCTTGGACCCTCGCCTAGGGAAAGTTTATCTCAGGGGCTTTTGAATGACCCAGCTCCCATAGAGATTTTGATTGCTTTTGAAAATTCTGGGTTTCGTTGATGACACTCCTGGAGACTGACATTTTTTTGAAGAGAAGTGTTGCTTTCTAATAAGGCATTTTCGATCTGGGATAGCCATTTTGTGCTGATCCCAGCTGCTTGTGCTCTGTTCCAGGGGGGGAAGGGAATCATGGCACTGGGTGTGCAGGTTGGCTGTGCTCCAGTCATCCTATTAGCAGAGTTTAACAGGAAAACAAGCATTGCTCCTGGGGATATACATTAATTAAGTTTCTATATGGCCAAGGCACAATATACCTTTACACAAGCTTTTTACCCTAAATTGCTCAGGTTTTTTTAATTACTCAATTACCTTGAGTTGCACCTGCTGTACAACAGAGTCGTTTTCACTCTGAGGAGAAGGATGAAGAATTCTTGCTCATACCCTACCATCAGTGCTGGCAGAGCTCACGGAAAGACACTTTGTTCACATCTTCCCTTCTTTTATGTGCTTTTTATCTCATGGTGCCTCCGACTAGCACAGAGGCTTTGGGGATGAATCTGAAATTTGAAGGCATGCAGGATCTGACTTTCTGTGTAAAACTGCAGGTTTGCACCAGGAATTATTTCAGCAATGCAAAGTGCAGAAGCAACATCAAAACAGGCTTCAAATTGTATTTCTCATATCGTCCTGGGTGCAAAGAGATGTTGTGTGAGCAGGAGGCCAAAACCTACATGGAGAGTGACTGCACCACACACTGCTTTGCAAATTCACAAACAATTGTGTCTTTTGGGACAGAATTCCAGGCACTTAGCTGCCACATCTGGCCCAATTCCAGTGAAATCTATTAAGAAATTTATGCTTGCCATTGAAAATGCAAACTGTAGCATTATTTGTAGAGAAAGAAGTAGTATTTATACATATATATGTGTGTGTGTGTGTGTGTGTTTCAAGTCATTACTGGACACCATCACTAGAAAGCTGCAGTCATCCTTGGGGCTTCCCCTGTGTCTGTACCTGTGACCTGCCCTGGCTTGTGTGACACTGCAGGTGTCCTGAGCACCGTGTGCTGGGGAAGGATGCAACAGCCTGGAGAAATGAAGGGAAGTCCTGCCCTGCACCCAATCAAGGGGCAGCTAGCAGTGCCTTGTGACCCCCAGACCCCAGGGCCTGACACCACAGAAATCCCCTGCAGGGATGGCTGCAGGTGCTGGGAAAGGTGAGAGAGGAGAAAAAGTGTGAGAAAGGGAAGGGACAGCAAAACCAGTCTAGCCCAAAAAGCAGAACCCCAAAATGAGACCACCCAGAATATGTCTAATTAGTACCTTTCCTAAATTAGTACTTCTCTCTGCTCGTCGTTCATTAATTTTTTTCTCCTTCATGAAATGTCAAGTCTAGTGGGTGTGATAACGCTCCCCTGGGGAACAGGGGAAGGGTGTGCAGGCAGTGAGTGGGCAGTACCTCCAGGCTGCCCAAGGGATGGGGTGCAGGATCAGGCCCCATGCCAGCCCTAAAACCTGTCCTGCTGGAAATGGGTCTGGTTTTGAATGGTGCTGGTGGGGGGAACCCGACCAGGTGTGAGGGGACAGAGCGGAGCTCCCTGCAGAAATGCACATCTACATCCAAGCACATTCATGGCAGAATCCCCATCCACCCTGAAAGCTGCACAGCTTGAAAAGTGTGTGCAGTTATGTTTGTCCAACATTATTTATTTCAGTGAGTGCTGAAAACTGCGAGAAATAATTAGTGTCTTTTAATGGAGGTGGCATGGAGAGTGTCTTGTGGGGCGTCTCCTGTTGCTGCTCCCTGACTACAGCCTGGGAGAGCAGTGGGAGACCCATGGCTGCATGGCAGTCATCAGCCTCTAGGATTCGGTCAGCCCTTCCCAGGAAGCCCATCACCCAGGCAGACACGTTCATTGCATGGTGCTGAGTGTCCCAGCTTCATGGGAGCACACAAAGGGGGCGGGAGCCACAGAAACCCAGCAGAGAAGGGCTGTGTAACCCACAGGGAGAAGCTGAGGAGGAAAGGACAGTGACGTCCCTTTTGTTTTGCAGACTGATTTGTGATTTGGGAGAGTCGGTGATGAGACAGGCTATTGAAGCTGCTGCCTTTTTGTTTAGTGTTTTGCACTGACTACTTCTAACAAAATATTCTAATAAAAAAAAAATTATTTTTGAATCTTGCTTCTGGGGAAAAAAATCTACATTTCTGTACTCCTTGCAGGAAAGAAATCCAATTTTGTTTGCAAGAAAGAGAAATTTCATCCTCTTGGTGAAAATACCTAACTGTAAAGAGACAGAGAAGAAGCCCAAATTAGTTTCATGATGTCAGTAAATGATACCGTGAATTGGGAAATCCATGAGTTTCACTGAAACCAGTCACGTTTTCCATCTCCCTCTGCCTCCCATCTGCTTCAAAACACTTAGTTCAGTCTTGAACCTGGAGGAGAGCAGAGGTAGCTAAATATTTCCACATCTGGTTTGGGGAAGATTTGGAAAAATAATTTTGCTGCAGAATTAACAACAGTAATGGAGCTTATGCGTGTCTCTCAGTATATGGCAATATATTGCAGAGTTTCTCCTCGAGCACATTTGTGCCAGAGTGCCTCACTTGGTGTTACCAACTCACCTATTCCTTGGAGAGGAAAGTTTGCTGCCTCCCTGAGAGATAACAGTGCTATTCTCAACCACAGGAAAACGTTTATTCTTTCATTTTAGCAGCCTCTGGTTGGGAAGGTTTCACCGTCTGAGCCCTGCTTCTTCTATACTTTCACTGACTTTGCCTTTGTGGTTTCATGCACTGAAAGGATATCAGCTGTCCGTGATACCCAGGAAAATTAACATGGGAGAGAGCTACATGTGATTAACCGTTTGTTTGCACCCAGAAAAATGCTCCCAGTAAGCAGATGGATCCGTTTTGAAAGATGAGGGATTTCTCTACGGAAATTATTTTGCCTAAAGATCTGTACAAAGTGAAAGGGTCAATGATGATACTTCACCTGGAGAATGCCCCATGCTGTAGAACACGAGTTGTGCCTGTCTGGTCCTCTATGGCTCTGCAGCAGTCAGTCAGATGTGGAGTTTCACCTCCTCTCAGGCAAGGACCAACCTGCAAAATGCAGAAGCAGCTGGTTCCTTTTAGCAGCACTGCTAGGGGTCACGGTGGCTGCCTGCATTGACGGGTGGCTGTTCCCTGCCGGTGGTGGCAATGCAGAGCAGGACGCCCTAGAGGTGGTGGTTAGATGGGAGTAGCCCTGTGATGTGCAGAAACCAACTGTGAGCTCTGCACGAGACGAAATGTCTGTGGGGCATCATCCAGCACTTGCAGCTGATGTTGGCAGAAGCACCAGCAGCTCCCCCCAAAAGGGCTTCAGCAGAGTGCCCCGTGGCCAGATGGGTGCCTTGGGGCTGGGGAAAAGCAGCAGCTCATGGTGCCGGTCACCCCTGGGGACCAGCTGCATCAGTGAAAGGCGTTGAGACCTACTGAAACTTCTGTACAGGTTTTGTTTTCTCCAGCAGTCACAGTTAACAAACTGGAGCCAGCACTCACCTCCTCTCTGCCGCCTCTGCCGTCCCCCCGGGAGGGCGGTGGGCAGGGAGCCACCGCACTCAGGAAGAGCCTTTGTTGCAGGCTCAGCCATTGAATTCAGTGACTTTCAGAGAACCCCACACTTATTTTAAAGATTTATTGTTTGCTCTGGAAAGCAGCTCTGAAATGCCGAGTCTGCACCCCCTGAACAGCAATATGCACTGCTGGGAGCTGCTGGGCTGCCTGTTGCCCACAGAGAAGGCTGGACTTGGACACTGCATCAAGTTGCCTGGATTTTGGGGTGGTGGTGGCAGAGGCCAGAGTGAAGCATGTGCCCAGCACAGCCTCTGCAGTCAGTGATGCACAGTGGGTCACTGTGGCTTCCAGGGTGCAGTGGCAGTGCTGGGCAGGAGGAGAAGGCTGTGTGAGAAGGATAATAGCATTCTTTTTGTTGTTGTTCAGTTTACATCATCTTCCTTCCCCCTTGCTTTGGAGTTCCCTTTCATGCTGGGCTGCTCCTGGGGCACAGTGAGTTTTAACTTGCTTGGGGCAGGTACTTCCTCCTTTGCTAAGCAGTAATTCCTGTCTGACTCCCAAGAACATCAGGAACACGACCACACCATGGCAGTGAGTCGGGGAGCTGGACATCACTGCATGGACAGGGATGGGGACACAGCACTTTGAGCTACGAGGGCTGGCTGTGCAGCAGCCTCCCGTGCTGGGTCACCCCCTGAGATGTCTGGCTGAGACGAGGCAGCCTGAGCCATAACTGAGCTTTTATGGGGCCTTGGAGAAGGTGTCTTGGCAGCTGCCATTTGCGCCGTGCAGAGAGCAGCTCCCCCACCTCCGTCCCTCGTTGGCAATAACCGCTTAGAAAGCAGCCTTAAAACAACAACCAGCTTTCTAATAAAGCTGGCAAGTACTGCTGAGACAGAAAGAACAGGAGAACCCCATGCAGTCCTGGAGCACAGCCTGCAAACCAGACCTTGCAGCACGATCTCCTGGCCCGATTTGGTGTGTTCTTGTCCCCTTCAGCAAGACGGCGTGTGGCGGCCACTGTGCCGAGCTGCAGCCTTTGCTCCATGCTGGTGTCCGCCATCTCTGCTGTTGGTGGCCAGTTCTATCTGTGCAATGTCGGAGCGGGGTACGTCATCTCTAACAGTGGTGACACCAAGAGTGCAAGCTGTGGAGGTGTTGGTGCAAAAAGCTGCCCAGTGTGTTTGTACAGAACTGGGCTGAAAAATCCAGTGTCCTCTCCATGCCCGTATGACTTTAATACCGTGATCGCTGTAGCCCCAGTCTTTGCCGTCTTCTTCATAGCCATATCTTGTAGTATCACTCCCCAGAGCATGTTTTAAAGTTTTTATTTTGGACGTGCGGATCCCGTCTGGATCCTGGCATGCCCTGCTGGGAGCAGTCCCAGCAGCACCGTCTGTCCGGCTGGCACGGGACCTCTTCTTCGCTGCGGGCTGGCTCGGAGGCACGCTTAGGGTGCTGCTGGTCCTGGGGAGCAAAGGGGGAAACAGGGGCTCGGGGTGCCGAGCACGGCGGAATCTGCGCGGGAGCGGTGCGAGAGCGGTGCGGAGCGATGCGGGAATGGTGCGGAGCAGTGCGGAACGGCGCCGGGCTGAGGACCAGCAGAGGGAGCACGAGAGTGCAGAAATCCCATCGGGAAGCCGGGGGAGACCAGGGCTCCGGCTGCGCTGGTGTGCGCTGGGGCAGTGCGGGCCCCTCGGCTGCTCTGCCTTGCGGGAGAGACCGCGCTGCCCCATCCCAGAGCCGCGGGGCTCCCCGGAGGAACCGATGGGGAAAGGTCCGGGTGTCGCAGGCAGCCTTCATTGCCCTGGCTCTCCATCAGCAGCCCCCGAGCCACTTTACCCGGTGAGAGACGCCGAGATAACAGGTCCTGCAGTCAGGACACAGCCTGCGAGGACAGTCTTCATCCCTCTGCATGGCCGAAGTTCTGCAGTGACTTTGCGGCCTCATCAGGTCACATTTTAATTCATATTTTTTCGTCCCCTGAAACTGAGTCCTTCTCCTCACACTGCTGGAGTGAACAAACCCCTGGCTGGGGCCGGAGCGCAGGACAGTGGGTGCGAGCAGTGCCCCAAAGTACCAGGCTGCCTGCCAGGCACTGCAAAAGGGCTTTCAGCACCTCCAAGATCGACTTGCTTTTGGTTCCCACTGTGAAAAAGACACCGTGACAAACCCCGGAGGGTTATTTTTGGCGGAAAACTATATTTGAAAGAAAGCAGAGCAGGCATCCTGTTGCAGTCAAAGGAACCTGTTATATCCCTGCTGCAGCTCAGTGCTGCCTTCCTTGCTGTCTTTTCTCCCAGAGGCAAAGATGCCATGAGACTCGGTTAACACCAGGTTATTCACATGGGGGTATCTGCTCACACATTTAGTGTCCACACTTTGCTTGTCCTCATTAAATAAATCTCCAGCTGTATGAGCAATGCAGTGACCCATCTGGGACCTCCTTCAGCACCCTGTGAAGGGCAGCGGCAGCAGGGCAGGTCCCTGCACTGAATAGGCTCTACTGAGGCCAGGGGATCACAAAGTAAAAAGACAAATAATTCGCAGCACATCAGTGCTAGTGGTGAGGTACCAAGGGCTGGTTTTGCCAAGAAGAGGTGAATTCCACCCGGGAGGAATTCACTCCTCGCCTGTGCTAATATTAAAAACGTGCTGGACGGTTTAATTTTAGGCCTGGTTATCTTTCTCACCACAGAGTTTAAACACAATTGCATGGCAGGATGTCTGCAGAGGTCAGATGGGAATAATAGAGGTGTTAGTCACTCCAGAAAAAGCATTAAATTGCGCCGGGCAGTTTTCACAGCTACTTCTGGTGCTGCCGCAGGGAGAACCCCTAGGTCTTGTCTAGCAAAGCTTCAGCATTTTTTTAGGAAAGTATAGCCAGAATTTTTTACATCTTTGTCTGTCTTTCATAGCAGAGCAGTGTGTCCGTGTTGCAGCTGCCGTGGGGACTGTCCTGCTGGCGTCCAGGCGCCAAGGGAGGGTCATTGTCCCATTGTGTGGATGGGAAATGTGAGCACAAGGATGCAGAGCTCTGCTTGGAGGCTCTGAGCTCAAGTCTCTGGGGGCCTCAGCCTGAGCTTTAACTACAAAACCATCTTGCACAGTCCTCCATGTGCCGAGCAAAGCATTTCAGAGCATCCCCCTCTCTGCTCATGACCCTTTGTCAGCAGCTTCCCTGCACTTGCTGCAGGCTGTCCCTCTGGAAACCCAGCCACTCACTCTCTCCAGCTCAGGCAGCAGCATGGATAAACCTCTGTTACAAAAGCTTGAGCCCCAGCCAAATTTCCCAGAGACCAGCCAAACTCCAGCAGAGCAGAGACAGTTCTGGCTTGTCCCAGCACTGATGCCCAGCTCCAAACCCCAGGGGCTGGTCCCTGGGCTGTGGGCACAGGTGCCACCATGCGTGAGGTCCATGAAGTCAAAGTGACCTCAGGACCAAAGGACCTCCTGGGCTCAAGCGGTGGAGCAAAGAGCGCATCCGCCTGAAGCCACCACAGCGGAAAGGGACCAAGCAAACGCCAGCGGAAGAGAATGGCAGTTTTGGAAATGTGTGAGTCATGCTTGGGTCTGACTTTCCTGATAAAGAGGCTGAGATGTGCAGGCTGTGCTGGCTTCCTCGGCGGGTGACAGGGCTCTGGTGGGTGCATCCTTGCGGGGCCCAGCCCCACCACCCCGGGGCATCCAGATACACAAGAGCAATTGTGGCTGTCTCACTGCTGGGCAATGAACACTGAATGTTGGGCCTGAATATTGTTGTGGATTTCAATAGAAAATGCTTTCAGATTGAAATGACCTCGATTACAGCTGGTTGAAGAATTTGTTGCGAATAAGGTTCTGTGCAAAGTTTGGCATTTTCACGTTCATTGCATAATAATTGGTGATTACATTTTTTCCAGTATTTATCCTGTGCTGATCTTGACATTAGCCTGGAATGCCAGCAGTGCAATGTCAAGGGACAGCACCCATGCCAACATCCATGCAAACATCCATGCCAGCTCGGGCATTACTTGCTTTCTATAGGTCAGGGACATCAAGCAACCCAGAACTGCCTCCCCCTCAGAAACATACAATCCACTGATGCTCATTTGGCTATTTTTAATTTGATTAAGGGCTCTGCAAGTTCCCCTTGGGGGTACGGATGCAAATGGGGAGATGCATCTGTCAGTCCTGTGCATGCTGTGAGCAAACACTTTCTGTAAACATGGATTCCCATGTAAACCAATTTATTCCAAATTTATTCCCCAGTTTATTTGGTTTTCTTTTCCATCATTGTGGGATTATGGTTTTAGTAATAAAAATGAGGATGAATAGTCCCTGATAACTACACTGACAATTTACAGAAGCAGAATTTCTTGCCTTCTGTGCAATTTCTGGCAAAAATGTAACACAGAATTACTTAACAAAATAATAATAAGTATCAGTCATTATTCATAGAAATATAATGTAGATTCAGTGCATACTTTTACATGTGATATGGATATAAGGACACACATGGAATTGCACTGATTAAAATACAGATGCAACACTTAAGGTGGGAAAAACCTATGTGACCACCACTATGTCTTAGTGTTAAACCAGAATATGTCCCATTTCAATTGTTTGGAAGTGGGTTTTAAGTAAGCCCCAAAGAAGTTTGCTTTAAACCACCACAGTCCTGTCTGTACAGGAAGTTGCATCAGTGTCTTTTAGCTGGTGCAAATCTGCGTGCAGACACTCGTGGAGGCACATTCCAAGCTCACAGCACATTGTACCTTTAGTGCTGATAGGTCAGCACCAAGAGCTAGGGCAGGAACTTAAAAAAAATGGGAGATCATTAGTTTTTTTTCTGGTGATCAATTAATCCAGGACAAAAAATTTGCACTAAGTCATCAGCTGCAGTGAATTAATCACCCAGTATTTGCTGTTCAGCTTCCTTCACTGCGGCTCACTGAATAGTAGCATCCACAGGAACTTTATAGCATTTGTAAGAACTTTATGTTTTAGAAGAAATGTGATTTCTTTGAAGGATAACTATGAACTGCAGTCAGTAACATTGATGACTTCAAATCCTCACTCTGACTGCCATTGTGGTGGGTTGGCTCAGAGGAAGATGAGCCTGTTGGTCTCTGTATGTGCTCAGGCTGTTGTAAAGCACCAACAGGGGCTCTGGGACCTGCTGCTGCTCTGAACCCAGCAATGCAAAGGGATAGCTCCAAGGATCCAGAGGAATCGGGTGAGAAAGACGTTGCCGGAGCATTTCCAAAAGGGCCTCTCCAAGGGACTGCACTGGCAGGTGAGCCGGTGCCTTCCCAGCACAAAGAGATACAAACACAGAGCTGAAGGTCGGATTTGCAGAAGCAGAGCCCTAAAAGTAGGGCTTGTCCCATGCAGGAGTGGGAGCTGAGACCCCTCCGGCTTCTCCAGCCGGGACCCAGGGGAGTCCAGCTAGCTCAGCTGTAAATGTTATTGTATATTTATAAACAAGATCAGGCTGGAGGGATGACATGGCTCTGTTTACCCCAGTGGCATGCAAAAGTAAACACCCTAGATGAGCTGATCATTAACTTGCCTCCCCTGCTTTCGTGCCTATGTGAATAGGAACGTTCCCCCTCGCTCCTTGGCTCTGTCTGGTTTTGTTTGCTCTATCTCCACAGGGCTGATTTAATATCCCTCCTTGAACTCAGAGAAGGCTATCATTTGCCTGCAGATCAAAACAATGCTGACTGCCTTACATTTGAAAAACCCTCAATTTCTGCTTTATGATCGAGATAAAAATCCTCCTCTCAGTTTCATAAAACAGGCAGCGAAACTTTGTGTGATTCAGGACAATCCCACAAAACCCAAGACTTTACTGAGAGCTTGGGAGCAAGCCAATTTGATGCATTAATCTCAAGAAATAAATCACATAAATAAGAGATAAGCACATGTTTCCCCCCAAGCAAATAGAGGCCACTTGGCTGTGAAAGGCACATCCTTCTCAAATAATGAGTGGGAGACACTAATTCCAGGCTTGCAGTCAGTGTTTCTGTAGGGGCTTGCAGGCTGTGAGCAGAGGAGTAGCTGAGCATTATCAGGCATCTGTTGAGAGGGTGTGCATCTGACACAGCTCACAGAGCTAGCAGAAAAGTCAGCACAGACTATTTTCCCACCCACACACTTTCACAAGGAATCAATGGCGCCACTACTGCACAGGTCTCGTAAAGGGTCAAGGATTTATTTTTCTTGAGTGAGCAACAAACTTCTTTTTCCATCAACAGTAACATTTTGTGACAGCGAGGCACCATCCCTAGGATCCCAGTAGACTCTGACCCAACAGATACTGAAACTGCAAGCACACTGCTGGGTAGGTGCCCAGCATTCGGAGGTGCACAGAAACCCCCTCCTTTGCACTGGGTGAGATGTCCAACACAGACACTGGAAAGGTGAAAAACACCTGAATTGCCACTGTAATCTTAATCCACCTCCTTCATGTTTCATTGCATAAGCCTCAGTAATGAGGGCTTTGCAGGAATGCTGATTGGGGTGTCAGGAGGGACAGATGGATGGGGCTGGTCCAACACCACGCACCAGAGGGGCAGGAGGGGTCTCAAGTGTGGGTTATTGGGTACAGAGGCAGAGGCTGTCTGGGTTGTGTTACCCAGCATCCACCTTCATCTTTCTTTTCCCTTTGGACAGTGAAAACCAGGGAGTTCTGTGTGGAGAAGCCACATGGATGAGGTCTGGTGCAGACTGCAGTAGCAATCCTGAGTGCTGTAACGTGACTGTGGCAGCAAACTTGGGTTAATCTGGAGTTTGGCTTTTGTGGCTCTAGGAGGTACTTCATGAAAACCCAAACTAGCCGAGTCAAATGAACAAACACCCCACATCCTTGGTAGCCTGACTCTGCTAAAATTAAATGCCCTAAGACGCTCTAAACTTGTCTTTATTTTCTTCCCTCTGCAGCATCCACAAAGCAGGGCAGCACTGCAGCTCCCCAGGGTCACCCATCCCCCACTCCCTCCCAGGCAGTCCCATCTCTGCAGTGGCCTGGGCTGTGTTCCTCGCCCCCGGCTTTTCACCTCTCCATCCCCACAGCCCTGTTGCAGCCTCTCATTTATTCCGGGCCATACTGGCAGCTGGCTTGATTCTAGCAAAGATACCAAACCACATCTCATGGTGATTGATCACAGGAGCCATTGTTGTCCTGTGGAAAGCCATTTATTTGCTAGTTAGTCCCCAGGGTGTCTCTGGAGGGAGAGGGGGAAGGCGGACAATAACGGGAGTGAAGGGTCCCTGCTCAGCTCAGGCTTTCTCCGGGATGTGAAACCCCAGCCAACCACAGTGTGCTTCCACCCAGACATGGGGCTATTTTTAGTGCAACATTTCAGCTGGATTGCTGTTCCCTCTGCTCAGAGCCCAGATGTTCTCTCAGGCACTGACTATTGTGAGTGGCCTGAGGTGGGAGGGTGGCACAGCTTTTCCCTGCACACTGGGCAGCCATAAGGGCCTGAAATCAGGGCAGGCGGCAGATCCAACAGCCTTACCTGCAAAAGGCTCGTCAGGGTATCCTCTGCTGAAGTCTGGGTTGATAACTCGCAGCACAGGACAGGCATCTGATGCCCTTCTTTCTCTGCTCAGGCTCTGTTAAGCTCCCGAGCTGCAAGTCCCTTGCACCGGAGCTGCGGAACCATCCAGGTGTGTGGAGCAGGATGTGCGCAGGGGTGGTGGAGGACTGTGAATGACATGGAGGTTTGGCTGCTCTCAGATGCATCTCTCCATGCTCTCAGCTCGTGTCACACCTGCCTTGTGGCAGCTGAGGCATTGCAAAGGGTATATAGGATAAAACAAGGTCTAAAAACAACGCACCATCAATCTGCATCGACTCTTTTCAGGCTCTTCCCCCACCTGCAGGCAGGAAAGTTCTGGGAAATGCTTTGACATCCTGCTCAGCAGAGCAGCCCCAACTCCAAACCAGCTCTGTGTCTGCCTCCCAGCCAGCCCACTATCCCTTGCTCTCCTCAGGAACTTTCCCCGTCGGCTGGAGACGTTTTCTTGGGACAATGTCTCTCCTGCTCGTGGGGTCACAGTGTGCAGGGACAGGAATTATTGGACTGTTGACTCTGGGACATGATTGTATTCTCCAGGAGAAACAGAAGAAGATAGGGAATAAATACTCTGTTTTAATGATTGGTTATGGAGACAGAGGTCATCACCATAGCAATCAGAGTCTCCTTTGGGGAAAGATGAGGGTTGCTGAGCTGGGTTGTTTCCACATGCTGTGTGCTCACCAAGATGTTTGGGAAGTGCTTTGTGCCAGTGAGCTCTGCTGCGTGTTCGTGTGTGTCTGGTTGGGCCCAGGGCAGCTCTTCCTGTGCCTGGACTGGAAATGTTTTAAACAGGAGACCGAAGAGTAGCAAATAATAAAAACCACACTCCAGTCTGAGATTACTGGATGAATAACCATTGGTGTTGAAATATATGAAACTCTGTGAGTCTGGGCTCTCAGTGCTTTCACCAGTACCCAGTGGATGTCCAAATACAAACAATGAACAACCGCAGCCAACGCGGTGCGGGGAAGGGAAGTGACAGCTTTGCGGTGTCTCTGGGCAAGGGGACCAGGTTTCTCAGGGGTGCTGTGGCCACTGTGTGTCTGGGCCGCACAAAGGTGGTTTTGTGCCCAGACCCCCTCCCTGGTTCCTGGTTCCCTCTCTCTGTGCCTGCCTCTTCTGCTGCTGCTGGGCTGCAAACCTGAGTGCGCTGGCTCCGAGGGGCTCCCAGCCACACAAAACTGCCCCATCTGTGCCCAAGTGCTGTGTCTAGGACTCATCCAGAGCTTTTTCCATGAAGAAATTGCTCTGGGACCCCTCGGCTGTGGCAAGATTGTTCACACTCCCTCCAATAACCTTTGGAAAAGGTCCATAGCCAGCCGAGTGTTGAACTGCCAGCTCCAACCAGAGAAGTGGGTTAGCAAAACAGAGACAGATGGCCAGGGTTTAACTTGGGCACTTTTTCATTACTTCCACCATGACAGCCATCAGGAGTGTCTCTGCTGCCTTTGCTGTAACTGGAGGGCTGGGCTCCCTCTCAACCCCAGCTCAGTGGCACCCTGTGCCCTTGCTGGGATCTGGGGCAGACCTGATTCTCGCTGCCAGGACTGGAACCAGTCTCTCTATACACAGCCATACTGGGAGTAGTGGTGCAGGGGCTGCTGTGTTCAAAGAGGAAGGGAGGGCAGGGGGTCCAATCTGCAGAGTAAGAGCAGGGTCCTACAGGGATGAGGAAGGAGGTAGGTCAGGCAGGGAGGGATGCAGGGAGGTGATGGAGCTGGTGGGGATGAGGACACATCAGTACAGGGCCCAGCACCCATGAACAGATCATGGTAGCAAATCTGACATTCCCCTGGCATCAGCACTGACTACACAGGTTTTTTGAAGGACTTTGCTGCCAGATTGTGGAAAAGCCCACTCCGGGCTGGTGTCTGGGTTTAGGGTGGGCAGCAAAGGGTCCTGGGCCTTGTGCAGCACCCACAGGGTCCAGTCCCACACACTGCAGGGGATAACTGCATTAGCCATCCCATTGTTCTGCAAACTGGGGAGTTGCAGCTCCTGGAGCTGCCCACCCCTTGGCCAAGCCTGGCTGGATCCTCCCACATTCTTCATCCTGTGCAGGACAAGTCTGCAGGGGGGAGCTGTGCCACTTGTTCTTCAAGCCTCACTGGTCCAAGCTAATGATCCCTCAGTCACACCTGGAGTCAGTTGGACCTGATTCCAAATCCAAATCGTTGCTAGATAAAACCACGAGGGATGTATCAGTGACAACAGAGAGAGATTCATTCTTTGCATGGGCAGAGAGAAAATACATGCCAGGCAATGTCTGGTTTCTATCAGCAATTTAAATGGCCCTCTGGATGTAAGATGAATATGTCCCCTTACTGGGGAGCACCACACTGCACTTGCAGGGCTTCTCCCTCTCCCAAGCCAAGGTGCTGCAGAAACAGAAGCAGGCAAAATTGTCCGAGGTCAAGACTCACCAGCACTTAGTTTTTAAATAGTTTGGCTATTTTCAATGCTGACAGTGTTTGTTTTTTTTGGACACAAACTTTGCCCAGCCTCCTGCTCCAACTCCACCTGAAGCAGAGCAGCTGGCCACTGGCACAGATACTGCTGTGGTGGCAGCACCGTGTGACACATCTGCCCAGGGAAATGGCATCACAGCAAATCCTTGTCCAGAGCCTCCCTGAATGCTGGCTGCTTGGTAGAAGCCTCGTGTCGCCACTGTAGGTGGCCCTGAGTGGCACCTGACCATGGGTGCTCCTAGCTGGCGTTGGAGCTACTGGTTTGTGCTGGTCACAGTCCCTGTGCTGGGGGATTTCAGCTTCGCCAGCAAACTTCTTGTTCAAACATCAGCTGTACTAAATTTGTACAAAGCATTTGTCATGCTGTCCAGATGCCACTGCTTCTAAAAATAGTCCAGTCTAGTCTGTTTTCCCAGCTTCTTGCCTTTTATCAGCAATAGTTTTAATAGTCTTTGCAATACTTAAGGAGTCATTTGTCCACATCAGGCCAGCAACTACTGGGAATAAGAGTCAATCCCAGTTCTCCCATACTCCCATTCATGACCTACACAAAAAAAAAAAAAAAAGACCATGAAGAAACTTTTTGCATTGGAAAACAGAAATTTTTGATGCACACTTAACAGGAGCTGGGTGGCAGTGGGTCAAATCCAAGCTTTCCCTGCAGACCTCCCCAGCCCACAAAAGCTGCCGTGGGTCCTTCCCTTGGCACTGGTGCAGCACCTGGAGTGGGAGCAGGATGTCCCTGAGTATCCCCAGCGTGGTGAGTTGTGCAATCTTACCAGGACAAGGAGACCCATAGGATGGGTTGGATAGGGTGGGAGGAGATGAGAGAACATGACATGACATGAGATTGGGTGGGCTGGGATGGGGATGAGGATGGGGTAGGAGAGGGCACAATGGGGTGCCAGGCCAGCATCCAGGGGCAGTTCTGTCCTGCTGCCAGTTTGGTGGGAAAAGCTGAGGCATAGACTCGTGCCTCAGTTTCCCCATCTCTCAGTGGGAATCACGGTGCTCTTTGAGAGCCTGGCAGCTTTGTCAGGCTGGAGGTCACCGTATCAGCTGTTTGAGCGCCAGACACAGACGCTGTCTGTGACACTGTTGTGCTTGCTGTTATTTTATTTCATGTAAAATTTATGCCTTTTCTGAAGCATTTCTGCAAACACAGCTCTTAGGGACCTTGTCATTATTTAAGTATACAGTGATACGTCCAGTTCTTGAATGTTGTGGCTTTTCCTCTGTTTATTTTTCCTCCTCCTGGACCTTTTGCTCATCAGACAGGCTGGATTTCTTTTTCTTTTGGCTCTGTCTGCCTGGAGTGAGCATCCCAGGAGGTGCAGCATTGGCAGAGCTGGTGCAGGACTGTGTTGAAATCCCAGGGGTGATCACAGGGATGCATGGGGGACCAGGAGGAGAGTGATGGGTGCCTTGAAGAATAAGTCCAAGGGAAGAGCAGGGGCAGAGGCTTTTCTGAAACACAACCAGCCATCAGCCTGGCTGGCCCTGAGGTTGCATTCACATTTCAAGGTGTGATGGACCTGGAGAGACAGTTTGGGAGAGAAACGGTCCTCCTCTGAATGCTGCACTGGGATCATACCTGAGAACCTTCCACAGCAAAGCTCTGCCTGTTCTCCTTGCAGAAGAGCCTTTGGGACCAGTGGACACATCCATGCAGCCAGGTGTGGGCTCAGGCATGGACCAGCTGCGGGAGGTGCTGGCTGTGTGCGGCCAGGGGTGGTCACGCAGGCTTGTGCCCAGGAAGGCTCAGCCCGGGCACACAGTCCTGTTTGCCGGCTTCCCTCTGCAGGAGCTGCTCCCGTACGCTGCCCTTTATTCTGCTTCTTCGCAGCGGCTGCTGGAGGGCCGCGGAACAAACAAACGAGGGAACAATGCTTTCCAGGAACCCCGCACTTCCTCCGGGAGCCCGGGGTCAGGGCTGCGAATGCCGCAGAAACACTCTGTGCTGGCTGTGGAGCGAGCTGGAGCGGGGAGCATCCCACCTGGCTATCCTGCCAGTGGTTTTGGTAAAAAAAATAGAAAAACAAAACAAAACGAAACAAAGCAACATTTGCGACTTATCCTCCATCCCCCAAAAGAGTGTTTGAATTCCCGGTGTGAGGACCGGAACACATCGGTGTTTCAGGGAAGGCTCGAAAAGTGCTGATGAAGTTTTTGGACTTCGAGACTTGCAGACTGGAGGGGAACGTGCGTAGTGAGAGGCTTGTTTCCACAGCTCCTCCAAAAAAAAATCCAGGCATTTTGTGTATTTGTGGAATGGGCTGCATATAAATTATCCATAAATAAGCTTAACATTAGTGAGCAGGTGGAACAGAGCAGGGTTCAGGAAATTATGCAAAGAGAGTAGACAAAGAGCCAGGCTGCGATTGCTCTTTGCGTTGGGGAGCTGGGCTCACTTTGTGCAGTCAGAACGAGTTAGTGCGGGGCACAAAGGCAACAATTTTGAGTTTGATTAAAGTCTCTGACAGCATTCATATGTTAAATGATTATGTGCTACTATCTGCTGTTACAGCATGCATAACACAGGAGAATCACAAACGAATCTGTTGAGGCCAGAGGGCCTCAAAGGACGTGTAATTAAAAAGCCAAACAAGAGCAGGGTAAAAACCCAAATTTGTTGTGGTTCTTACTCAATAACCAGGCACATCAAGTCAGGAAGAAATGTGTAACATGGAGCAACATAGATATATGTTCTGGCATTTGAAATTCTAATCCACGTGCAAATATTGTAGTCAGGATCCTGTCTCCCACTTCAAAACTTCAGACACACAAGAACTGCGTGGCATCCCCCGCGCCAGCTGATGCCTGTGGAGGCCGGCCAGGGCTGTTCAAAGGCATTCCCAGCATAAGGATTATTTCGCCTTTATGTTTGCTGCCCATTCAGTCTTTTGTGAGATGCCACAAGGAATCAAGTGACATTTGAAACAGGAACAAGGATTAGACACGTCCCCCCCTCCCCGTGTCGGTCACACAATCCCTGGCGGAGGAGCTGCCGAAGGCGCTGCAAGGCAGAGCTGGTGCACACCCGGCATCACCTGCACGCAGGAGGGGACCGCAGGGACCCTGCACCGCACGTGTGCTGCCTTCAACCCCTGCCTCCAACCACAAGTGAGAAGATGTGTCTGAACCCCTCGATGACGGGCAGCAGGAGGTAAGTGGGCAGGTGATGGGCTGCCATGGCCGCCCCCTGCCATGGCCCTTCCCGACTGGCACTGACACGGGTGTGGGAGCCATCTCGCTGACATTTTGATAGCCATAGCACATCTCAGGCTGGGTTCACAGAACACCCCCCAGCTGTGCTGGAGAAATGAGGTCCTCTCCATGCAGGCCGGGGGTGCCCAAATCTCTAGTGCGCAGGTAAAATTGGGTTATGGGGCTGTGGAGGAATTGCCCCGGCTCCCAGGTCCCCAGAGCACAGCTGGGTGGCTGCCCAGGGACACTGGAAATTAATTCACCAGTCTTGTTATGCTGATTGGCAGCTGCCAGGTTTAGGTTGTTTGCAGAAGGATTCAGCCAGGGCTGGCTTAGAAACATCTGTGTCCTGATCCCAAGCAAGGTGTGCAGGGTCCTGCAATGTCACCCTGTCACCAGTCCTGCCCCCAAAGACAGAATCACAGAATGGTTTAGGGTGGAAAAGCCCTCTAAGATCATGCAGTCCAACCATTAACCCAGCACTGCTGTGTTCACTGCTAAGCCACATCTCCAAGTGACACATGCCTTTTGAATGATCAGGACAACACTCCCCCAAAATCTTTTCATTCCCATTCCACTATTGCCAACTTTCTTCTCACAATGCATTTTCCCCTCCCCTCAGAAGAAAAAAACAGAAATCAAGAGTGCATAAAGATTTTTATCTGGAGCCAGAGGGCTCCGGGAGCGTCTGCCTGCCTGGCGGCGGGGAGGGCTGGTTCTGTGGGAAGGGCAGGCTCCATGGGGAGGGCTGCAGGGCTCCACAGGGAGCCCCGTCCAGCTGCCAGCCTCAACATAGGGCTGGCGAGTGCTCACCATGCACCAGATTGCAGTGAAAGGTTTTATTGCCCAGTCAGCTCACCCATATCAGCCAGCTATTTGGCTGAAGGGGAGGAGTCCATTCAAAGCCCGTTTGAGGCAGAGGCTTTATTTTTATTTTAAAAGCATCTGGAAATTTAAAATCCCCTTTGGCACTCATCCACTTTGGAGAGCGAGCAAGGCCTGTCGTCTGGCCAAGCAGCCCTGCTCTAGCTGAGCTGGGTGGATCCAGTGCTGGGACATTTTTTTTTAACTTGAGCAGGAGTGGGATGTTGGCTTTCTTCCAGCAGCTCCCCGCACTCCCCACACTGAGCGTCGGTTTGGTTCTCACACCGTGTGTATCACACAGTGTGGATGTCACTCAGAGGCATTCAGGGTTTGCTGTGACGCCTGTGACGTGGTGCCTTGGCCAGGACAAAGAGCGATGGGGCAGGCGGTGCGTGTAGGGGTCACCTCAGGTGAAGGGCAACCATGCGAAACCTGGGTTGTTTATTTTCATTGTGGGATGGCTGCAGGTCTGACAGGTGACTCTCCTCAGGACTGGCTGAAGCTGGTGGCACAGGCATGCTGAGTTTATAGCAGAGCCCTGGTAAGTTCTCCATGAGCTGTGTTTTGACCCCAGATCCAGAACATTTTATTGAACTTTTCCTCCGCAGGGAGGCAAACCCAAGGTGGGTCATCCCTTGGGTCAAGGGGTGTTTTGGAGAATGGGAAAAAAAAAAAAGGTAAGTAAATCCAGTGCCTGCATGCAGTTACAGTTGCATAGACCTGTTTTTCATCCTGCAGGAAAACAGAAGGCACTGGAAATCTCCAGCCTGCTCTGCCAGCTGGCACCTCTGGCTGCCCAGCCCTGTGTGTCCCTTCACCGTGGCTTCTCAGCAGGAAGGCAGGCTAGTCTGAAACAAGGCAGAGAACAGAGCAATGACAAGGATTTATCCATTCTATGTCACAGAAAGAAAATTGAGAAGTCCCTGTCCAGCAGCTTGGGATTGCCACTGTGGAGACTGAACCTGCTGCATGCATCAGCTGCAAGAGGGAACAGCATCTTTTATCCAAAAAGTGGGTGAGGTGAACAACTGTGTGTTCAGTGAAGAGTTGAGGATCTCCAGATGCAGCTTTCACTTAATCCCAGGAGGGCCTGGGCTGCCTTCCTGCCCTTGAGGTGGGAGCTCCACAACCTGGGGCAGCTGCAGCCAGTGGTGTGTTCCCTGCCTGATCTATGACTGGAGGGAATGAGGATTATTGCTTGTGAGGGTCTTTCCTGGCAGGACAGGAAGGGAATACCCATCAGGCTGGGAAAGGGGATCAAATAGGCATGGAACCATAACCTCTCAACCTATCCTTCCCAACCTGCCCCGTCCCACTGGCTCCTGCTTCCAGGCACAGTCCCCATCCCTGCTCCAGAATGTCAGCACTGCAGTGGATGGGCTTCCCCTTCTCCCTCCCCAAGTCCTGCTGCACAAGAGCTGGTTCCTGCCAGGAAAGACCAATTCCACCACTGGCACAGGCCCATGAGGACCGGGCACGAGGAGACACGAGCAGAGACTCTTGTCTAATCTTAGCTAATCCCTTGCAAAGCCCTACTGCACAGACACAAACTAGACTTCTTCAGAGTCTCATAAAACTGAAAAAACTGTGGCCAGACCCTTATGGCAATGGCAACACACCCTCTTTAGCACAAAGGTGATCTTCCCACGTTGGATTTCAAGTCCGCCTTTCAAAGTATGGAAGCATTAGATCCTTCCAAAGAAAGGATTTCCTGAATTATAACACTGAAAAAAATAATGTATTCTTCCCTGGTTCTCGCAGGCCGTTGAAGTACTTAGCTGAATTTTTTTTCCTTTAAAAAAACAAAAGCCAGAGTCATGACATAAGAACAGGATCTTGTACTTAGAAGGGACATGAACCTCCAGAGCAGGCTGTGCTACCAACTCTGCCTCTAATAATAGCTGCCAACTTTGTGAGCATTGTACATTGTTTAAAGAATCTAATTAAGTTATATATTCCTTTTGAAGTCAGACAACTTTGATTTAGCAATGGCTTCAGAGCTTTGAAAAACCCAATCTTTTCTAGTTTGTCTTCCACGATGGTTCCTTACCTGTCTCCCATTGCTGAATAAATCATTATAAACACAAACCAGATGCCTAATGCTAACAATAACTTTAGAGAGACCTGCTTCCCCCAAGATGTATGGGCAATGACTAATACACTTTTAGCCTCCAGACTTAATTTAAAGCATTCTGGAATTGTGCACTGGTGAGAGGAAGGTTGCCCAAGACAATAACTTTTACATTAAATATAATCTCTGTCTTTAGCAGCAACAAAGTCAAGGTTGTTCTCCTTCAGGCCCGGTGTCTCAGCTGGCCATGGGCGCTCTGCGAGCCTGAAGGCACTGGAAAAGAAGACCAACTTAAAGAAAATGAAGTGTCTGTGTTTGAATGCATCTTTTGTGACTTGCAGTGAGCACGCAGCAGCCAGGCACTGCTCCTCACAGCGAAGCCAGTGCTGTTTTCAGCGAAGGTGTGACAAGGGACAGTGCTGAGTCTCTCGTCACGGCGTCTCCCTCTGGCAGAGCAACAAACACTGGAGCTGCCCTCAGCCTGTCATCAGCTGAGCTACAGCCCTTCGAAACCTGGAACTCACCTTGCCCGAAGACAGATCACGGATGTGTGGAGCAGTGCAGGGGGCTGTGCTGGTGGAAGATGAGTGTTCCTGACCCAGAGACCTCAGCCTGTGGAAAGCCTGCAGCTAACAGCTGCTCCAGAGCTGCTTCGCAGGGAATATATTGCTTAACAGAGGAGCGCATTTACATGCATTTCTAGCAGAGCTAAATTAGTGTCTGGAGATTGAGCTCTGGCAAAGAAACAAAGTTTTGAAAGCTTCCTTCTGTATTCCTTCACTTTCCTATGTCTGTGCACGCTGAGCCTGCAATTGGGTTAATCTTGACATTTTATTTTCATAATTTTGTCACCCCTGTTCTACAAGGTTTGCTGTCTTCCTTGGTTTGGTTATTTGAAGCAATAACCAAAAAGTGGAGAGAAGAAGAAGGGATGGGAGGAAATCTTTGGATCTGCCAAAGTTAAGGGAATTAATATTAGATAAACTCTTCCACGCAGACGTGGAAGGTGCTTTGCCCTTGAGAGGTTGCCGGCACAGCGTGGCACAGTGGGAAGCTCAGCATAGAATTTCCTGACACGGAGTGAACTAAAAGGAGCCACTGCTAAGAATATGCCAGCAAGAAGGCTCATGGGGAGCTTGTGGGGGGATTATTCCTCTTCCCTGAACTTCATGGCAATACCCCTGTTTTGTTGAGGGACCTTTTGTGGCAGCCTCCCAAGCAACCTGGTCACAGGATGTGTTTGAAACCCTTGCAAAGATACCCCATGAAAAATAAAAGCACCCCAAAACAACCAGATGGAGATTTTCAGAAGTTCACCTTTTGCATGAAGTTTTTGTTACCTTTGCATGACATCTTAACCTTTCCTAATTTCCAGCTGCTTGGTAAAGCTTCAGTCCTGGACTGGTTTTTTTCTCATTCTCATTTTCAAATGAAACCTCACCGCATAACTTGATATGGGAAACAAGGTAAAGCACAGAGTGGCTTGAGGAGAGGAAAGACTCCAGACCCAACATCTCCCAGGAAACTTTTGTCACCTGTTTCACCTTTGTGCTCAGCTACAGGAGAGGTCCTTGCCAAACCAGACCCCACCAGCTCTCCAGCCACACTTGCAGCAGCACCAAATCCATCTCCAGAGGAGGTTACTAGGGCATTAGGATATAAAAGACCATAATTTTTGTATTTTAAGCCATATTTTTAATTACGTTGGATAGCAAGCAAATCCTGAAAATCATCTTTTACAGAAAACGTTAATTCTAGATGATGTTTTTCCCTTATAAAGAATGAGTTACCTGTCTCTGTGGGGTTGTACTTTTTGTACAATAGAGCACATGTCTGTTCTGGTTTCTTACATATGAGGTACAGATTCCAGGCAAGCAGCTGTCCTGTGGTATTGTGGGGTTTCCATGACAAATGGGAATCCTTTACAGGCAGCTTTCATTTTTTCATTTGAAAGCCTCAATACATTGGCAGTTGTCAGAGTCCTGTGAACTTTCATACCTATTATGCCATCACCACTACACATGCTTTCAAATCAACAACCAGCCACATTTCCTCTCTATGACCAAGCAGGAAAATGAAGAGAAAAGACAGAAATTATTACATTACAGAATACCTTCTCCTCACTCCCACTTAGCAATCACTTTGTAAAGAGATCTGAAAGGTTATTTACATTGGGATACATCTGAGGGGATGAACAAGAGCAAACACTCCAAAAACGGATCACAGCTGTTTCCTTTCTTATCCCTGCCTCTCTCTGCTCCCAAGCAATTGCTCTCATGCTGGTGTCAGATGGGATCCTCACAGAATGGTGAAAAACAGGCATTTTAAGTAATCTCATAAATACATTTTTATTTCAATTTTTAGCTTATTGCTTTTTCCAATTCCTGTTTGCCTTCGGAAAGGGGTATCTTAAATCTGTGCATGGACAAGGGCAGGCACATGGAGAACAACCCCTTCTGTAGGAGCAGATCCACTGCTGCGTTGGCAGTGACAGGAGGACTAGAATAGCAGGAGGAACTGAATAAAAAGCAAGACAGCATTGCAAGAGGAATGTTTTCCAGCAGTGTATTGCAGAGCTGTCCCACCATTGCTGACAGAGGCTTCCAGACATGCAGACATGGTGGGATGCACGGCAAAAGGCTGGAATCACAGCCCGGCCCCTTTGCTGAGTACAACGTCAGGGTCCCAGGTGTTCATTTGGTACCTCTGGCACAATGATCTCACATCTGAAAATAACGAGAGAGATTCAAAAATCACGGGAATTCACTATTTTCGCAGTGTTTTCTCATGACTCGCAATTCTTCCTGTTAATTTCTCCATCTTTTGACAGTGCCTTTTCAAACCATGATCAATGGCCCCGCCTGCTTGGCAATGAGAAGCGGAGGCTCAGTCTTTGATGAGGACTTGCAGGGCTCCACAACCTTTGATGGTCACTGGTGGGAGATCACATTCAAGCAACCCCAGGGATCCCCCTGGTCTGGCAGCCTATGGATAAAATCTGTATGAGTGACTTAATATCCTCAAAAAAATTGCCATGGTGAGTAATCCCCTGAGATTTGGGGTTGCCCTCAGAAACACAGGCTGTCCTTTTTTATATTTAAACATCAAAGGATGCCATTTGCTTTTAAAATTAGGTTTGGTGTTAATATTCTGCTCCTACAGGCCAGTTGGATCGTGGGGAGGACATACTCATCTCAAAATGAAGGTCTGCTCTTCTGACTGGTAGGCCTGAAAAATTGTGCAACAAATGCCAATGCACAACTCATTTATACGAGACACAACTGGTGGTAGATAATGTTCTGTCCTGGAAATGAGCACAAATGTTTTATTTCTACCTTCACTGAGAAGAAGACAGAATTTTGTACTTTTTATAACTCTTCCCTCACACTGCTATAAAATTTTTATAAAATTGCACCGAAATTTTAGCCTTGAAGAAAAGTGGTGGGCGAGCTTTAATCAAGGGGCACTCCTTTATGCCACAGGTTCAACTAAGAGGAACTGCCAGGACGTAGGTTCAGCCCCAATTTTTCTGTCCAAATGGTGATGCAAAAATCAGAAAAGTAGCAGATTTTATTATCCTTGTACTTCTGGGGCAGTCTGAGGATCTTCAACAACTTTGAAATGTCTTGGGGACAAAGACATTCTTCTTATCCCTGTGTCTTGCATAACTTTAGGTGTTGTATGAGAGGAGATTGCAGCAGAGAGAAAAGAAGATACAAACCCCTCTTTTCTTAGCCTGTTGGTTAAATTCTGAGTCTTTTAAGCATTTCTGCTCGGGGCTGGTTCCCCCAGCGAGCCCCAGAGCTCTCATCTCTGACGGCTGTAAATCAAAGACTGTTCACAGGAGATCAGCACATGCCAATACTGCTTTAGACTTTCTGACATGTACACTTCATACATCAATAGCAACGGGCCAGCCCTCCCTGCAAGCCCTTTAGTGATCTCATGATTGTGTTTTTGTTTAGTGGCAGGGGAGAAAAGCACAATGGAAGTCATACAAATGATTACATGCAAAGATCTGTTCATCTTGTAAGACCCCTTGTAAATAATTTAACAAAGATCTTTAACAAGTCGCACTCTAAAGAAATAGTATGTCCACTTTAAACCTTGCTTTTCCAATTTGGATGTTTAAATCAGTACTGCAGTCTTTTAAAACAGCCAGACTCTGTAGAAATTGCCACAGAGAAACAGACACAGAGTTCTGGTTGCCTAGTGTAAAGGAGAAAAATGTGAGAAACTCTGTAACAGGCAAACCTGGGGTAATCTCCCTTCCCCCAGAAGAGCTCATCCAAGCCTTGGAGACAAGTTAAAATATTAAAGCAAGAGGTTTTGCCCTTCCCAAACCACTGTTCACTTGAACTCTGCAGTGATGGTTTTCTCCACAGGAAGATTCTGCAAAGCTTTTGATAATTTTATGGGAACATCTCATTGCACATTTTAAGTATTCCCTTTACCATCTCTGTCCCAGAAGGACGCGAGCCTCTCCAGTAAAACGCAGCTGGAGACATCACATCTCAAGGCCCTTGGGTGCCTTCCCACGTGGAGCAGCCTTCACTGGCACGGGCATGTTCCAGGGCACGGGCGAGGCTCCTGCGAGGAGCGAGGATCCCTCCCCAGGACACACCTGACTCCCAGGGAGGGAGCACAGGGCAATTAGTCACTGTAAAACAGTCTAACGAGGCTAAAGAATTAGGAATTGCTCAGGCTCCAATAAAACCAAGTGCTTTATATGACTTGAGATGTAGTTGGAGGAATCTGGCTAATCTTTTACTCTCCTAGTAAATCATTCATTGAGGCCATCTGTGAAATATGAGAAGAGCAGCTTCAACCCAAGATTCCCGCTTAGCAAAGCTCTTACTGGCTTGGCCGGAAAGAAGCTTTCCTGATAAAGTCGATAGCTAGTCCAAGCCCTCATGATTTCCAGCGGCAGCAATCCTGCTGGGGAGATTAGGGAAGCAGCCCTTGGAAGTCCTGAGGTACGGCCATGCACTACAGCAAAATTCAAGGGAACAAAAAAAGATAAAATCCACAGCACTCGTCAGGGCCTGGCCCCGACATGCCCCTCGATGTTCTCAGGTCCAGCGGCCTCTGCAGGCAGGTCCCCGAACAAGTCACAGCCTCTCTGGGACACAGAGCATTTATGGAGCTCTGGGAGAGCATCAAGGAAGAAATCCAGTGCCTTGATGGCCAAGACTGAACTGGGGTTTTCTTCAAGAAGTGTGGATGCCCATCTGGAAAGCCATATTCAGCTCTCACATCTGAACCCAGAACCAAAATTCCCTGCTTCAGGAAAATTCATGCCTGCATCAAATGATTATAGTGTGAGGTCATGTAATAATCAATCCAAAACATCCCTACCAATTTCCCACACCAGGCTGTCCTCTACCCAGACTTGATAGTCTTTTAAGAAGCAGTCAGTCTTTCTCCACAAACGTTACTACTAACCTGGGGAAAGAAGAAAGTCCTTGGGCAAATATTTCATACAGCAAAATAAATAAAATTTTAGCTTACAAGGGAAATGGGCTGAGCACCTAACCAGAGTATTCAAGGACATGAGTTACAATCCACCTCCTCTGGGAATTAAGACACTACAGTTTTTTTAAGGCTTTATTTTTTTTATATCTTCTAGCTTCCAAACTGTTAGGATCTGCAATTCCCACATGACTCAATAGCTAGTAGGAACAGAGAGTTTCAAAGTGAAAGATGAGATGCACCAACTCCTAGAGCCAAGTGCTTGAAGGGAAGTGAAGCAAAGGCTCAAATAGGAGACAAAATAGGAGACAAAATAGGAGACAAAATAAGAGCTCAGCAGGGCAGGAGGCACAAGCCTACAGTCTTACCTGGTGTTGGACTCTCAGAGAAGGCAAGGTTTGCACACAGGGAGTCTGACCACATCCCACCTTTGAACTCTATCAAATTCCTGTTGTATTGTATAAGTCCAGACATTTATATGGTGTTTGGGTGCTCTGCAGAACTACAGCCATGAAAGGGAAAATCCACCCCCTCCTGCCCTGTGCTTAAGCTGGGCAAAAACTTGGTTGCTTGGTTTAGTGTTGAAGCCTTGGTCCAAATTAAAGCCCTCTTGATGACCAAGTAAAGCTGGGGAAGTGGTTATGTCTTGGAGCAGCATGGTGGACAAACAGCAGGAGCTGCAGTTCCTAGAAGACAAAGATCCTCTTTGCCATGTGAACTTTAACCAAAGTTTGGTGTGATAATCCCTCTGCATTGTGGTTTGTAAGATTTTAACTATTCTTTCTGCTTTTTCTGGCTAGCTGGTGTTTGCTCCACTGACCTTGGGGTCAGTAACTGTGTAGAATACATCAAATTTTCTGCCTTCTCCCTAAAATCTCCTCAGATCTAAGCAAAACAGCATCTCATTGACCATTACCCTGACAAGCTTATTAGTGATGCATTTTCTGCTGTGGAGAGAAATAGGTCAAGACAAGTAACAGTGGAAGTTGTTTTATTTTGGTTTTAAAAGCAAGGGGTTCTTCCTTGCCACTTCCTAAGAATCTAACTGCTGAAAAAAGTATTTCACTCTGTGGATCAGCTGAGGCATTAAGGAAGCACCTCCTCTAGTCCTAATTAAGTGTAATAAGCACTATAAAGGCCCCTTCCTGTAGTGTTGTTTATATTCTTAGCATGTTCTGTGCCATCCCTGTTAGTCAGGGCTGTGGGGGTACAAACTGCAGCTTGGATCACTGAAAATAGAGACAGTGTGGAAGGAGAAGCAGCAGGGAGAGCAGCTGGCATCCCCCACCCTGGGTCAGAAGTAAAGTAGAGGAGGAAGAAGGGGAAAATCAAAGGGTAACAGAGAAGTGCTCAACCTCAGCAAGACCAAGGACATACCATGGCTGTGGCACTGGAAACTGCCTGAGCAAAGCTGCTGAGATGTGCCCAAACACACCAGAGCTCATGCAAGAAGGGGATCCCTGTGTCAGCTGGGCTCTGGGAGTTTCTATTAGTCAGCCAGGACTTGTGTTGTTCAGCAGAAAGCTGCTCTGGCCTCCCAAGCACAGCAAGATTGGTGTATCCTCCACCTTCCCAATCACACACAGTGAAGGCTGCAGAAGCATCTGTTATAAATCCTCTTCTCTGGGCAAGGGCAGGAAGCACAACTTTCACAAGACTCTCTTAAATTGGAGAAAGTCATCCAGGCCTTTGCTTTGGAAGAGCTGCACCCCTCCTGGAGCCCTTTGTGATCTAAGTTGTTTAGAAAGTAAATGAAACAGAGTGAGCCAGAGAGACAGTAATGGTTATTTCTCAAAGAAAGAAAAGCTTAATTTTACCATGGGGATCTTGCCTCTGCCATGACCCCTCCAACAGCTCACAGGAACACAGGAGGAATTAACCAGCGGTGAGGACTGGTTCATCTTGCAAATTTGTAAGGAGTTTCATCTTAGTTCTTAACAGCAGTATCCTTGATCCCCCCAAAAAATATACAAGCCAAAAAAACCTTCAAACTCAAATAAACAGCACCTAGTCCTCAGCTGGTGCTCAGTTTCTCCATAGCACCCTCCTTTTTCCATCTAACCAAGACAGAATTAGGGCTTGTAACCTCTTTGGAGACTTCCCTGGGCTGCAGCTGAGATGTTCAGTGCATGAAGAGCAGTGAACATTTCACAGGCAGCAACCCTGGAGGGGCTGGTCCCAGAGAAGGTGAGAGGAAAGGGAGCAGGACGAGGATTACCAGGCTCAGAACCATTTGTGTTTGCTCAGGGTTGGTATCTGTGCAGCTGGCTGGTAAGTGACATCAACAGGATTTTTCCATCTAATCTAAGCAAAGCAGTTGGGTTTTATTCAAGTAATTCTTCTAAGGGATAATAATGTCTTATTATGACTAGAGGGCTTATTACTAGAATCTTGTACTAAATTCAATAACCTGAACACACCAAATAGCATCCCTCTTGTGGGAGCTTCAGCTGTTTGAGAAGGAGCCCCAGAGTTGTGTGATCATCTCTAAAACCTTCTCCCCTAAGTTCCAACTTTGAAGAACAAGTTGTTCATCATATACTGGATTCAGCCTTGGAGTAACTCCAGCGAAAACAAAAAGAGTAACAACAGGAATGGATTAGGCCCAATTGCTTTCACGTTTCTCCAACTTGAATTTTCAATCCCAATACTAAAGGAGGCGTAAAAAAAACCCGACCCAACTCATGGCACAGAGACAAATACACTCCAAAATGTAAGTCTGTTTGTGATGTGACCTTGTGCCTTTTGGAAAGTGCACCAAGGAGGGCTTCCCAAAGCCTACCTAGGAAAACAACTCAGCTGTCATCTGGCAGAAGCAATACATATTCCTGTTTCTGCCACTGTTTTGTACAGATTTTTGCACAGAATGGTCGAACCCTGCAGTTCTAGGCTGCTACACTTGTGACTACTGACCTTACACATGTCTGAAAAAACCAGTATCTGCCAAGCTGAGATACAGAGTCATGAGGATTTAATTTCATTTCATGAAAACATACTGAGTAAAATTAAACAGTGTGTTTTCTGCACCAGCCCCATTTTCCAGAGGGAACTGTGCTCAGATCAGGAGAGGGCACATTCTCACCTACAAATTCTCATCTGATAGATCATCATCTTGGCATCTCTCTGGTTAAACAGATGTGAACAAGAAGAGAGGAAGTGGAATAAGGATGGAGACAGAGAACTCCAAGCTCCCCTGCTGACTGTCGAGCCCTGCTTTCTTGCAGTGCTTGCTGCACCACTCACTCACTAGCTTTTAAGTTCCTTCTAACTTTGACCTGCTGTTTCCTGCCAGGGCTGATGAGCCACGAGTGCAGAGTCGCTTCCTCTGGGCCAGTTCCTCAGAGCACACTTCCAGTGGCTGCCACACGAAGTTAGCTGAACAAAAAAATGTTGCTCTTGTTTTCACTGGAGTTATTCCCAGTGAAATTCCCAGGCTATTCCAGTGTGTTATAGAGGGGCAACACAATTATCCAATGATCAAAGAACTAAACTGCCAGTAAGAAGCCCTGGGTTCAATTTCTGACTCATATTCAACCAACACTAACCATATGCCCTCTCTGTGTCTCCACACACTCATTTGAGGGTTTCAATAATAATGATGACACTCAAAGCTACTCCTAAACAAATAAGAACTTTATGAAACATCACAGAAGCACAAAATATTGAGGCCATGTTTGACCCATGAGCTTTACAAAGTAAGTGCAGAGCTTTGTCCAGCTGACAGGCTGGAAGTGGAGGAGTTCGGCTCAGCTTCTATCTAGCTCAGAAATCACTGCACATTGTTTGCAAACTTATCAGGAGTGACTTGAATTGTGAATTAGCTTCAGCAAGGCAGCTGGCAGGCTGCTGAGGCATACAATGCCTGCTGAATCTGCACTTCCTGCTGGAGACGTGCGAAGGAGAAGGCAAACTATGAAAGAGCAGAGAAACCGCTCCCAGCTCCAGTCAAAACTACGTGCAGCACAGGCACAACAAGGCCAGTCACTGATCCAGGGGCCAAACCAGAATTCCCAGCAGCAGCAGTGCTGATAGGACTCAGCCCCAGCACAGCACTTGCTGTAGAGGGATCTCAAAGCCCTTTGCAAAGATCATGAGGCTCCCCCACCTTCCCCCCACTCCTTTCCAGACTGGATAAGGTCACAGAGCTGGAGGGCAGCATTTGGACCGTCCCAGCCCACACTGTGACCCTGCAGGCAGCTCTCACACACAGCCCAGAGTTGGTGCTGCCCTGTTTTACACCTTGGTTTTCAGTAAATAACCAAATCTCTGTCAAAAGCAGCAGCAGACCCATTCTGGCCAGCCTTACCTGAGCACTCACCTGGACAGGGCACCAGAGCACAGCTCCACAGCTGGACGCTCTCCATGCAGGCAGACATTCCCTGTGTGCTGCAGGTGACAGAGCTGAAGCTGCTGTGTATTCTCCAAGATCCAGGTCTGTGTGTGCCCACTCGGAGAAAGAACAGGACGATGCTTCCTGCGTGCAGTCTGATGGGAACATTGCAGCATCAGCACTTGGGAAAAAACCCAGCTTGTACACCGCAATCCCCTAAACCCAACTGAAATGTGCCACAGCAGGCTCCTGAAAGGCTCCACGGGGCTGGGAAAACAGCCAATGTGCAATGCACTCCCAGGAAAGCTCTCTTGCTGTGAGCAGGGCCTACTTATTCATTTCAGGTTGTCAGTAAATTTGATCCAAGTCCCCTCTAGCACGGGATTGCATTATCCTTACAGCCACAGAGAGAACCTTTTTAAAATCAGCTTTAAGGTTATTAGCATGAAGAAGTCCAAACCCTCACTCTGGGAAGTTAGTGTTGACTCTGAAGGAAGAGGTTATGTTGTGAGTGAAAAGCAAGAAAACATTGGAAGCTTCTAGCAACAGAAGCTGCAGGGTGAGTGCAGTTCAGAGCACTTCAGGCACTGTTACCACTGTTCACGAAAACACCGTCCTGTGCTTTGCAAGCCACGAGACGCCATCCCGTGGCCATCCAGATCCCCACAAACTTTCCCCAGCTGGTCCAAAGCTCCCAGCACAATCAGGGATGCGCTGTTTGCTGGCACTGACGCTTTCTCCAAGTCCTTCATGCTCGATGCTCTTTGTTGCTAATGTAAAGCAAGGTTGAAAACCTCCTGCCACTCCCCAAAAAACACCCAGAGAGGCGCAGGCTGTGGGATGTGGCTGTGGCAGGTTGCTGCCTGCATGCAGCTGTACCACAACCTTTCTCCCTCAGCGTGAACCTTCTGTTGGCAGCAAGGATAACCCTGACACTCTGCAGGAAAACCATCGCTTTCTCCACAGCAAGGGTGTGCAGCAGCCTGCTGCCCCGCTGTCTCCTTCCCGCTGGGTGACGTTCCTCCCCCTGCCCAGTTACGGTGCTTTGTGTACGGTGCCCTGTCCCACCAGCTCCCTCGTGCTCTCCCACAGTGCCCAGAGATTCTGGGGCGTCTTTGTCCCACTCCTACGCTCTTAATTCCCCTTCCCCTCTCAGTCCTGCTCTGCCCCCAGGAGGAGTTTTGCCCCCCTGTAGGACACGTTGGACAGAAGCTGACAATCCTGTGCACTAGCTTTTCAGCTAAAGACATGCAGCTGAGCTTCCAGCCTTGCTTTGGTTGTCCAACAAACACAACCACAGCCTTTAAGGCTGATGCAAACTGCATGTGAAGGGGGCAGGAGGGAAGCTGGGCAATCCCATACAAATTCAGCTGGCCCTCCATACCCCTTCCTTGTTGCCCATCCAGCTCACCCTACCCATGCTCCTTACATTGCTCAGCTGTTGGGTTTTAACGCAGGAGGGGGGGAAAAAAAAGGAAAAAAAAAAATAAGTAGTGACCAGCAGAAAAAAGAGCCCTCAAAAGGCAAATGTTTCCTATTACAGCACCAGTTCTTTCACGGCCTTTGATGTTGCTTCTCCCACACAAAGCTGTTTTTTTCACAGTCTGTTCTTGCACACGAACAAGATGTTACACGTACTCTACATGGCACTTCCTCAACTCTTATTCAAAGCACATTTGTCCCAACTCACTGTACTTTGTAACATTTTTTTAACTAGTATTCATACATCATAGGCACAGAGGCATTTTTATTCTAGCTCTTCCTTTTCACATTTATTTTTCTTCCAAATTCCTGGAGGTTCTGGTCATAAATAGGGAAGTATTGACATTAACTAGAGTTGAGAAAGAGCTGTTAAGTTCATGGCAGTAGCTGAATTTTCCCAAACTTTTAGGGGCTTGTAGAGCTTTGTCAGAGGATAGATCCAACATTTATTTTTAGATTCTGGACTAGTTAACTTCCATTACATTCTTTTTTTTTCTTGGGCCAGCAGTTTCTAATACCACCTGCTTTCTACCTGCCTATCACAAGTACTAATTTTTGCATAATGAAAAAATTGTTGAGCACACATTGCATTGATAAATGATTACAGTTCTCATGATAAATTTAAATTGTAAATTATTTGGGAGAAGGAAAATATTTTTGTTCTAGCACAATAGGGTTTTCATAATCTGTGTTATAAACTATCCAAACACAAATAATAGCCGTGAGCTTTTGCCAACTTTCTCAACTTTGGTGGAAGTTCAGAAGTGGTGGCAGAATGCAGAAGGTTTTGTTAGGTAATGCAGGGGTTAAACTACTCATCTTCTGAAAAAACAATCTCATGTCATTGTCTCCAAGATTCATTTAACTCATGTTGTTAAATAGGACTTCTGCATAAACTATATCCAAACTCCTTGCAGAATCAAAACACAACAGACAATTCTTCCAGAAAACATTGCCTTAGCTGAAAAATAATCAAAAATCCCAAAGTCTGTTATACCCCAAGATGAGAAACAGGCAAGAGTCCACCAGGAATTTTACCACAGCTATTTAGTAAGATAGACAACCTATAGTAATTAAGAGTAAATAATTGTGTTTGTAAAAAAGGTAATAAAATTTTATGGCCCTCAGAAATAAGCTAAGGAAGAACAACAGTGTTAGAATTCTTGTACACTCTAAGATGCTTTTTGGACAGACAGGAACTGCTTGACAGCCTGGTGTCACTAACTGGCCTGTTGAATCACAGGGACTGCTACTGCAAACTTACTCAGAGACTGAGAGAGAAGTGGCCTGGTTGGTTAGAGATGAACAAAACTTGTGGTCTTTCAGTAATAAATTCTTACTTTACAGTATGAAGACTTTGGAGGTAGAAGCACACTGGGTTTTGTTGCTGCTACTAAAAATATGCTCAAAAGACTATTGCCTGTGTTTAGAGAAAGAGCCTGGTATCAAACCAGCCAAATTGGTTCACTAAAAATAGGCATTTCTTTATTCTGTGTTTTCAGGTCTCATTTCTTTTAAACACCCACAATCTTTTGTGATCATCCAAGCTAACATGCATTCTTTGTTAATAGCAAGAGCCCACCTCCTCCCCATCTCCAAATTTTATAATGCAATAACAACAAACCAAATTGCTCCAGGTTTAAAAAGAAAATGCTGGCCCTGGCATGCTAATCAGAGGCAAGACTCAAACCAAAAGGCTTTAAGATCTAAGACTAAGTAATAAAAAGCAGCTTGAATGCAAAAAGGGTTTGGATTGAAACAAGAGACTTCCGCCAAGTGCCCAGTCCACTCTAAAGGGATAAATGGATAGCCTTGAGGTACAGGGACACTTTACAGTGGCTTCTGTGCCTTTGCATTTATGGGAACGGCAGCCCTATCCCTACAGCAGGAAGCAAACCCCGGCTGACACCCGTAAACCAGCTCTGCAGCGTAATTACTCCCTCAGAAAACAGACTTGCCCTAAAACATCTACTTCTGATTTTAGCCTGATAACAAAAGTCCTTATTGGGACCTTTGAGAGTTAGATAATCAGCCATTAAGGAAACCCAAACACCAAATCCCTGCCCTCCCCAAAACCAGCTGGAACTGAGACAATGCTATTCCAATTCTGATGGGCAAGCACAGCTCCCTCTTTTTGGAGTGGATTAAGCAAAACAGCCCTAGAATTGCCCACCCTTTTCCTCTAAGTTTGAACAGGGCAGACCCCCACGAAAAGTCTCAGTTGCCTGAAAAATGCATTTTTCCTTTGAAAATTAGCTGGGTAAGATTAACTCAAGGCTAAAACTTAATTTATAGTCAGAGGAGCAACTGGGTCTCTGGTACCTCTGGTGACCATCTTATGCTGAATTTGCTAAGGATTATTTAACAGGCCTCAAGAGGGACTGAAATACTGAATGATAGGCAAAGCCCCTTTCCATCTAAGGACAGCTGCCATTCATATAATAGCCTTGGAATACAAGGGGCAGTTTGTATAGCTCCAAAAATACTCCTTGGCCTTTACCCCAAAAAACCAAATGCAACAGGCCTATGACTTCATGGAATTCTTGAACTTGTGTTAATGCAAAGCTTTTTTATTATGAAGTTACCAGGAAAATTATATGCAGATGAAATTCCTTCCAGGAAAAACAAGTTCTCATCTTTGTTGTCACACAATGTAGTAGCAGGGTCTACAGATAAGAATGTGAGTATTTGCAAAAAATAATTTCCCTGGGCCAGTCTACTGTATTTGTGCACCAGAACCTGAGTTCCAAATTTGCCTGAGCCTGCTCAGGTTCACCTCTGCATACAGCCCTCAGCGTGGACCTGCCTGGAGAAACATTCCAAGCTAAAGCCTTGCATTTAAAATGTTTTTAGCATTTTGAGTTGCTAAAATGAGTTCTCTATTATTATCATGACTTACAAAAAAAAAAAAAAAAAAAAAATCCCGCTTTAGTGTTTTTAGGCAGTATAGAGTTCCTTGTGCCCTTCAAGAATGAGTTTTCCAATAAAGTCTGCAGAACTCAGATTTACATCCTCACGCACTGACAGTTTAATTACTTTCATTGTGGGAGAAAATATTTAATCACATACAGCCAGAAAAACAGCCCCTTAACTACAGGCTTTTGGGCTCATGATCCCCCAATTTGAAATTCAATGAAGGAGAAAGAAACATGCACACTGTGATCTATTTCCTGATGCAGAACACTTGATATTATCAAAACATACAGAGTTCCACAGCTGACACACACATTTTTCTAAACCATTGGTAAAATCTTTCCAGCATTTTAAGCCCATGAAATGAGGATTCAGCGGGCTCTGGATTTGATCTAAAGGCAGTGCTGGTCAATGAGCTGTACAAAGACCGTTGCTGTAATGCTGTGCTAATTAACATATTAAAAATAGGCCACCTAAAATGCTGCTTGAATTACACAGGTATTTTAACTTAGTTCTCAACTATTACAACATTAACGGTGACTCATCACTGTGATTCTCAGCAACAGATATGCACTAATGATCCCTTATAAAAAGAAGGAAGTGGGGGAAAGACAGGAATTCTCAGACTCTCATCATGGCAATTCAGCAGGAATAAGTCTGGTGAAGTCATAAAAACCAGTTGTTAAATGTCAATAGCTACACATTAAAGCTGACTACCAGCACCAGCTGGCCTTCTTTCCCAACTGGTATCTAATTCCCTCAGACAAAGCAGGTAACAAATCCAGACATGCAACTTTTAGTCAGTTTTAGTCAGAATATGCTACAATATCAATCAGCCGTCTAAGCCTTGGCAACTCAAATGCAGTTAAGTGCAAGTATAATAATCAGCATATTAAAAAACTTTGTTTCAAAATCAACGAGTTAAGTTGCGTGTGTTAGGAGTGTGAAAGAGAACCCAGGCCTACCTTGGGCCTATTACACAGCGACATCCATTTGTTCTGAAACAACAGACACAGCGAGTGTGTGCATTACATATATATTTTATAAAAGAGCAATGTCTTTTACAAGACATTCCAGGAACGGGGAATAGCCAGAACACTACAAAAAACTGCTGTAACAAGAGTGACTATTTGTGCGCTCGCTTTATGCAGCTTACATTCGAATGTTTACAGAGGCCAGCACTCAGGTAAGACTCTCCACTAACAAACAAATCTGGAATACATCAATTGTACAGGTAAATCAGCCAAAATTAAGCAGTAACTATGCTCTTCTCAGGTTTAAGAAAGCATGCAATAGGTTTCCCCCTCCTGCCACCCCTCATTCAGATTTCTAAATGACAGTACCAGTAAAAGCACAGTAGAAGGGAACTGGGGCACAGGTAACGGGGTTGTATTTTATCACAGACTGTTTATCAATATTTTGCAAATGGAAAAGCAGCCTTCTTTAAGCACCAAGATGGCAGAGAAGATACAGGCATGAATAAAAAAATAATTAAGCGACTTAAGACATCAAAAATTCAAGAAATAGCACTGTGCATATACAAACAAAATTAACATTCAATACTGTAGAGCTCATTTAAGAATGGCACGAATGGACAATATTTTACAATATGCACATTTATTTGAAGTGGGGAACTAATGCTCCACAGGTGGAAATGATATTACAAGTAATAGTGCCACTGTTGGCCCATTCTGGTACTTCTTACAATTTAATGGAAACGCTTTTAAAAATAATCTGGTATGTACACATCTTCTGGATACCCAACGGCTTCTTCAGAACAGAAAAAACTATGGTTCTCCCCCCTCCCCTTTTAGCCAGACAGTATTGCCAGAGATTGTGCTCACATCTAAAGCACATAATCCTACTTTAAATTCAGTGCTATTTTCTTTCAGAAAGATCACAAGTTGTACTTTTAGGTAACAAAAGCATTTATGTTACAAACATTCAAAAATGGAAGCTTATGATTCTGGCAGACAATGTTGCGTATTAAATACAAACCGGCCAGCAATTACTGAACATAAAAAACTTATTCAATCATAAAAAAATACTATAATTCATCACCACAGACTTTTTACAGAGTTATAAATAATAAATAGCATAACACAGTAGATTACAAACGGATTTATTTTGCCCCGTTATAGTCTTTAAAAAGTAAAATATCTGTTCCTACCTCAGACTGACCAAGGTACTGTATCAAGACTACTCATAGCTCAAAGAGAACTCCTTCACCAAGCAATTTGCAGAGCTCGTATCCAATCCAAAGCCTTTCCTTAGGAATCAAACATTTGCTGAGCTGTTTGCTCTGCTCATGACCAACAAAGGGACCAACTGTCCAGAGCAGCTGCAAAGGGTGCCACCTTGGCTGCCCCCAGCACCTCCAAACCTTGGAAAGGAACACTAAGGGAAGCAGCACCGCCGACAGACTTGGGTAAGCACTCTATAAACAAGCTGTACACAAAGGACTTTCCCCACCCACCCCTCTGGTTTACATTCCATAATTTTGTAACAATGTCCCCTAAGGCACAAAAATACTTATGACCTCAATGCCACAGGAGACATCGATGGTGCCATACATGGTTCTCCTACACAGTAGTTTAATTAACTTAGTTATCTGCACTGTACGTCTTCAATCGAGGTGTGGATTAATTTTTCCTGGCCAAATCTTGCCGAATAATGAGCTTATTTCACACAATCTGTAGGACAAATGTTCTGGGGAGAGAACTATGCAGCTAATTTCATCATGTTTGTAGAGTATTATTATTTCTTCACTGATGGCAAAAGTGACGGTCACTAGTTATTTTGCTGTGGGGTTTTTAGTTTAATGTAATAGAGTGAGATTTCCACACCCAATGTGGTCTCCTGTAAATGAATTCATAAAAATGACTAGCAGCACTAAGAAAATATTTTTTCCTCCCTTCCATAAAGGAATTTGAGGCTAGTGACTAAAAAAAAAAAAAAAAGCAAGAATAATTTTACTCAATAGTAGAAGTGCCAGAGAATAAATTAGTATTTTCAAATCCTTCCAAACCAAGTTATTTCCCTAGACATAGTGACCATGATAATGATAGAAGTACATTCCTAAAAATTGCAACACTAATAGGTAAATACCTATTCCTGGAATCAAAAAGTGTATGCAAGTTCCTGAAAGCAAAAGTTAGTATAATATCAGCAGACATCTTGTTTAAAAGATAAATTCGCAAAACCAGACATTTATATGGTCTACAATGTCCATTAAATGGATAAATTAAAAAAAAAAAAATCACTGGAAAGTAGCCAAAGATTACAGTAACAACAATTTTTCCTTTTAATAAACCTCATATGAATGGTTCAAGGATCAGAGTTCGTTTCTCTGTACGAGTGTACAGGAAGGGGACAGCACAGCCAGACACTGACTCAGGACTTGGTAAAGTCACTTGGGTGAGAAGTCATCCATCAGTATGAACGAGGAGCAGGAGTTGGAGCACGTCACTGGAGACTCTGTGGTTATGCTGCCTTTAGTCAGGGAATCAGAGGAAGAGCCAACACTGCTGCTACTCCCATCGAGAATATCCGAGGACAGGCTGGGGAAAGGGAAAAAGGTTCTTTAATGCAAGGACACGAGGCTCTGTACAAAGCTAACGTGCTTCCCCCTTGGAGAGGACTTGTAGGAGACCTATACTACCACTCAGTCTTTACTGCAAGACTGGCAGCCCTGAAAACTCCTTGTTTTCTGTAGCATGTTATAGATATTCATGCTCCTCATGGGAATGAGGAGCAGAATTATTGGGTTTTTTTAACATGCAGAATAAATTATGAAGCTGACTTTAATCAGACATAGAAAGGAGGTGACAACTAAGAAGTATAAAACCTTAAAAGCTTATAGGAAAGGAAAAATAATAAATTAATCAGTAATGCAGCAAAGATGTCATCAATTAGCTGGTATGCTCTTTAACACTGCACTACTCAAAGCAAGACCGAGACCTATTTTTCCCCACAGAATTCCTGTGTTTGGATTTTGAAGTCTTGATACAAGATCCCAGAGGGCACATAAATTGATGCTTTCGCAATTTAGGGGGAAGCAACATGGAAAAAACTATCTAGGCAGTTTCAAGTCTGTAGGTAAACTGGAATTACAGTAATAACATCTGATATTTTTGAATACTTAGTATCTGACTCAACACAAAAAACCCTTGGTATTTTATGACTGTAATAAAGAAAGATGACTTAACTCTAAAAATCATGATCTTACGGACAAGAACAATTAAATATCCATACACATTTTCTAAGTGTTCAGGGAAGTGCCACAGACACTGTACGACCACTGCCTACAACACACTGTAACGATGAAGCAAAGTAACTTTGCTTATGAATCAACAGGGATTTGTAACAATTTCAAGTCAGTGTAAAAGCTTTCACACAAAAATCTAGCCTGGAGTCTGTTCAAGAATTGACCAAAGGAGCAGGACCACTGTCACAGGACACGACCACAGGATAGTTCCCATTAATACACATCCACAAGATACACACAAATTATTTTTTTCCTGGAAAAAACAACTAGAAAGCTTGTGATAAATGCACATTCCCTGCTTTGGCATTTCAGGGCACATGACATATTTTACCATGAACTGAGATCTGTCAGGTGTGTAACATCTGGAGAAAGCATGTTGGTTGTTCCTTGGAAAAGTCTCTTTGGCTGACTTTCAGTTTCCATTTCACCTAAGGAAAACAGTGCAAATAATCAAACTAACTTGAGTCTCTGGAATACCCATTTAATATTTGTCTGCTGTAAAAGAAAGGTTTGACCCACAATACTCCATGGTTGCATTTGTAACACAAGTTCTCTAATTCAGCCAACCAAGCACCCAGCTAAAACATTAATTTGAGGATAGCTGTTGTTAAACCATCCAGTCCATCCTTAGCTAAAGCTTCAGCAGTATCTGAGGGGCTACAATGATCTCAAAGACAAAACTTGCTACTTGTACTGCAATCAGACAAAATAATCTAAAGCAAACTAAGTACCATGACTTAGTTTTCAGTAAACAGCTGAGATGAGGTAATTGACATAAGTTAAAATACAAAGTTTAAAATTGTTAGTGGTTATGAAAATAAGAATGACAGCTGGATTCAGTTTCACCCTTCCCTGTACAAAGAATTCTGATGCATGTGTACACTTTTACAGGAAAGCTGAATGAAATAAATCTGTCATGTGGAAGCATTTCCACTTACTCATCATGGATCAGACTGTCTTTGTACCTGTAACCATCTACAGACATTAAGAGATTAAATATTATGGGGAGAATTAATGTAATCTGTTTAGCATAATCTGCCCTGAGAATGAGCTGGCTCACTAATAGCTGCTCTACAACAGATATTTGAAAATATCATGAACTTGCAAATAAAAATTTAAAAAAATTAAATTAAAAAAAAAAAAAAGAAGAAAGAAAACCCTGTCAGCTACACTACATTTTCATTTTTAGTTTGGAAAAAAAAAAGCATGAAATGGTAATAATTTTTCTGGCTTTTACATACACTTTGCAGTAGTTGCAGAGTCAGTTTGAAAACCTGACAGAGGTTAAAAGCATTATAAGCAAACCAGTCTATACATTCTGCAACAGAATCACACTGCCACATTTTATAAAAGACTGATAACCCCTCAAAGTTTCATTTCCTTCAGCCCACAGGGATACATGCCTGTCTTAAGCTAAGGAATAATTGCTTCTAGCATGCAGAATGGGCAAAAACCATTTATAAAATACTTGGTCTTGCAGTATGAACAAAACTACAACTTAGGTAACACTTTTGCCCCTTAAGTTTCACAGAGACAAATCTGCACTGCTACAACACATTGCACAGTCTACCAGTATTAATTCCCTATAGCAGTGAAAAGTTCTTCAGTTCATGGCTTTCCTTCTCCTACTACAAATCTACTGCTAAAATTAAAAAAAAAAAAAAAACAAAGCAGGACCACACATTTAGGAAAAAAAAGTAAGTTCATTTAAATAGATTAGATGTTTCAAAATTAAGCGCATTTTAAAAATTCCTTGATACTTAAAGTAAGAAAAGGCAAACTCCTATCTCTACTTTATAAAAGGTGCTCCATGGGAGCACATGGATTTGGTGAGGAAAGGCCTGTCTCTACCTGCACTGCTTCTACAATTTGTGTCAAGTGTAGGTGTGGATACCTATTCCTTATTGATCATTTAGCTTAATAAACTTTTGTTCAATTTTACTGCCTCTAAAATTCACAGAAAATAAAAGCCAAGATAGAACTGACATCTATGAGAAAACTTGTCTCTGCCCTCTGTCAAATCAGTATCATCTACACAACGTTCATCTGATAGGACAAGCAGTACTAAAAAAAAAAAAAGCCAAACAACAAACAGTAACTATTCTCAAATGTAAGAACGCCTAAATTAAAAAAAAAAAGCAGAAAGGATAAGCACAGCTAAAGGCACACTTTAAAAATATCTCATTCTCAGTTCTGCTAAGATTTGTTCAGGGATGTTATTTGAAAATCTCTAACATGGAACACTTCCAGGAAAGAATGCATTTTTCCCCCTTCAGGAGGAAAGGGCACTGATCTATTCCATTTCTCTAAACACTCACCTTCTGAACTTTCAGAGTGAAAACAAACATTCAGTACTAAGTTTAGAAGATGCTGCATGATAAGCAACATTCCTAAGATGATCTGAAGGGTGTGCACTATTCAGTGGTACTTGTAGGAAAGTTATGACTATTTGTAAGCTCTGACATTTAATTTGATGTATAATAAAGTTTCCCTCTTTCAAGCAGTAGCTGTTTTTTAAGTTTTTCATTCCTGTGTTTTAGACTAGCTACTTGATATTGTATTTTTGAGTTATGCATGGCAAATTCCAGTTCACTGTGAATACAAGCGCATTATATTTACAGAACAACAAAAAAATGTATCCAGCTAGAAAACTACATCCATATTAAAACATCTGGCAAGGTAAATACACACACCTTTTCTTTTAATGGGGCCAAGAACACTGGGCCTGATACAGTTGATTGGACTTTGACTCCTCCTGCTGAAGAGAGAATACTGAATCAGTCCTGTAAAGGTTCCAATTTGCATCAAATCAACACAACCACAGCATACGAAGCATTCTTCAAAACTATTCCTGCACAACTGGAATTCTTATGGAATCTAAATACATAGATAACAAGTAAGTGCTGCCTATTAGAGCAGATTATCTGCCACACGAGGTTGTAGTAAATCTTCTATTTTCACTTCCCTTAGTGAATCACATCCTCATTTCAATCCTTTTCTAAATCTTGTGGCATATTTATATAAAATTGATCTGCAGACAAAGTTAATTTGAAATACCTGAGAACCTCCCCTCAAGTTACCAAGTCTAGTTTTAAGTTGGCACAGGCTCTATAAGAGCACCCACACAAAGCTACCATTGGTAAAGGTTGAACTTCCAGAGCATTTTATGTGGCAATGCTTCAGCAGCTGTAAAACTGAAGTCTCTTTTAATGCCTTAACATCAACTTTAATTAATCTTTGGCTTAAATTCCAATGCTAGCACAACAGACACTCATTACTTACTTGCAGAATCGCCTTGTTGGACTGGGAATAGGGCTAGGAGGTAATCCATTACTGCTCACAAACATTTGCAATGACGGTGAAAAACACTGCTGCAGGAATAAAGTTCAAATGAAGATACTTCAGAACTTCCTTTAAAATACTCAGATGTTACACTTCACCCTCCAAACCAAACACCCCCTCTTCTATTCCCTTCTTACTCTTAAGAAAAGATAGCAACAGATTAGGCTGATTAACAAATGTAATCTTACAAGTATTAGAAATTAATTTACAAAAACATACTGGCCCGTGCAATTCTGCTCAGATTAAGCTAATCAAAACCCAGAAGAAAAGTAAAATTGAAATAGACACTGTTCTCTAAATAAGAGAATTGTTTCTGTTCTTTGTTACATTTAGAAACAGCAGTACAGTACTCAGGACTTACTTCTTTCAAGGGGCTTGTTAAACAAGGTTACTCAAAATACATCTGACCTGAAAACTGACAATATTCCAGAGTAAAACAGGATATTGAGCTCTGTGATTCTGCAGCTAATTTGAGCTTAGCCCATGAATGCTTCTAGCTAAACACAAAAATCTTTCTGTCAAGTTATCTGCTAGTGCTTTACAGTCAGAACTCCAAAGGTACAGGACCAGCTGCCAGCAGCAGTGTTTTCCCAGGAACATATTTACCCAGCACTCCTACATGGCTGTTAGATGCACCAATCTGGTAGGAGCACGCAGTGAAATACTGGCAGTACAAAAGCAGAATCACACAAGAGGGTGCAAACAAGGTCAAGCAGCCCATCTTTAAATCCAGATGCCAGTTTCTCTGTGCTGCATTTCAGTTTTCCAATCCCCACTGGAAAAGCAGTTTATCTAAGATCTACCTCTTTTTCTCTGGCATCTGCCACCAGTTTTCAGTACAAGCTCAGTACACCTAAGTCCTCCTTCAGAGTGCATTTGTGCCTTCCTTTCCATAAGCGATGGACACATTTTCATCTCACACAGATTTGCAGTCCAATTTTAGTGCTTCTTTCCCAGCATCCCCCCACTTCTGCACCTGAAGATCCTGTCCATGACTATTTTCACGACCTGTTCCAGCTTCCATACAACCAAAACCCCAACCCATCCAAACACTGCACAAATAGCAGTAACTGAAAACATCCAGTGTTTCACTGCTCAAACTCTGCAGGCTCCCAGATGGCAACCATTTGATTCTAAGAAACCAACAAAATACGGATTTGGGGTTTTTGGTGCCTGTTTGGTTGTGTTCTTCAGGGGTTTTTTGAACTATGGAACAACTTATGAAGTTACATGTCTCAACAGTTCAGCTTGGTCTACAATTCTGAAATATTGTCTCAGTTTGGTATTTCACTTATCCTACCTTTCCTATTCCTCTTGTAGGTGAAGGTGCAGGCGAAACTGGAATGAAGTCTATCCTCTTTGGGGAAAAAGATTTCTCAGATTTGTCCAAGTCATTGTCGCTCTGTGAATACAAGTTTTCAGACTTAACACTGGCACGGGACATTACCTTGAAATCCAAGGTACAACCTTCTAATGGAAAGTCATTGGGTCAAAGGCACAAAGTAGCTAAAGCAGATGAGCTTAAATTCTTCTTAAATTATTTTCACAGTTAATTCCTCTCTTTCCCTTAAATTCGTCAGTTGAGTGTAAAAGTAGAATTAAATAGGAAACATCTATAAAAAGATTACCAGGCTCAAGCTTTCCTCCCATGACTGGCTTATCTGCATTGCTGTCTGCACTTCCCTAGAATACAAAAAACCCCATCAGTAGCTACAAAGAGGATAACTCTGGCTATTTTATCACCTTCTTTCAATAACACTCACCTTTCATGTGCTGCTTCTCTGTTCATTAAGTCCACTCCTTCCTCCTGCAGGAGATAAATGTCATAAGTTTTCCCATAACATTTGATTCATTACAGGTACTTGAAATAACACTCATGATTCCATTATTTGCCATCAGGACTGAAACATGAACAGCAGAACCACTACAGAAAAGACAGGACAGCCACCAGTCCAGCTCACTGCTTCTCTTAAATTAAATACTTCTAAAATGCAAGGTAGCTTAAACACAACAATAAGCCTTGCAAGGCCACTTCCTCGTTGAAATTAGGTCTTAAGAAATATTCAGTTTTCTTTAGTACTTGAAAAACTCAATAGGCAAGAAACCCCCACTGTGCAAGTACTTTAATATTATATAGTACTTTTCATTCTGTTACTGAATACACAGATAACTCTACTTACCCTTCTGATCTGATGAAGTCGACTGCTAGGAATACGAATAGGAGACGATGACAAGAACTGAAAAAAAAGTGACAGCCACAATGATTAAATCACACATAACTGCTTGCATACATACTATTTACCATCAACGACATTCTTAGGGAGTTCAAAATGAGCTGCACAACTACATGTGTATGACTCAAACAACGTTGCAAAAAAGCAAACACTGACCTTCAAGAGAAAAGACTTGTTTTACCACTTACAAATTCCTTGTATCACTCAGCAAGTGGCACGGATCTGACTTGCAGGCAGATGCTGCTCAGGATCTCAAGTACACATATAGCTACAGGTGCCATTTAGACAAGTGAGCTCCTACAAATGAAGCTATGATTGTTACACAATTCCCCACTGGCCAGGATATGACAAATTCCTGTAGTACACCTTACTCAACCAGCTGCCTATTATAAGGCAAAATCTCAATGCTTCAACTCAGTCTTGAACAACGCTCCCTAAAGCTTGACTTCTGCAATTTTTCAATTGTGTGCAATTTTATGCATCTAATTCCTCTAGAACTCTGACTATCACATACAAGTGGGCCAACAGTTCCCACTCAAGATGACCGTGTGTCCAGTGTCACATCTACTGATAAGCTCCAAAATTTTGGATTCTTAAAAAATCTCACAACAGAAGACTTTGAATTAAAATTCCCTGTCACCTTTCCTGAACAGAAGAATAGAGGAAACTTATTTCAGGACTTCAAGGTTTTGAGAAAAGCAGTATTTAATCTTCACTACCCTCACACAGAAAAATTTCAGTGGAAGGAGCATATAAATCCCTCCTCTGACAAGGAGAGGGTGGAAAAAAAGAAATGCAACATCTTTGAAAAAAAACAACTGCAGGAGTGTACACTACCAGACATATAAGAGAAAGCAACAAATAAATTCCTCTTCTTTCAGTGATTTTCTGAGGTCTAGTGTTCTGCCTTTGCAAAAAAAGAGCACTATGTCAATCAGGTCAACAAAGAACTGTGACTCCCTCATCCCTTCTCAAAACAAATTAAAACACCTTTTCAAGACTTTTAACTGTGACAGCATTTCACTCTTCTAACACACAGTCAGGTTCAAATTAACTTTAAAACTGTACTTCATATAGGGAGTCACATGTAACTTCACCTACTCTTGTCTTCTTGGGGACACACAGTCAACTCACCAGTATTATTTCATTGCAGGTTACAGTTGGGAGGTGAAAAAATGCTTATTCTGCAGCTTGGAAGCTTGCTAGGATACTAAGTGCAAATACAAATCAAGTTTAACTTCATTTCTCTACTCCAATTATTCCTTGTTGTGTGTAAACATGACATGCTTAAGATTCCTCACCATTCCATGACGGCTCATAACTGTTGTGCTGTTCCTGCGAGTCCGCAACACGTAAGGCTGAAACACCTGGGAGTTGTCACTGCAGGGGGAGAAAACAAAAGTTTTGTGAACAGCTTTCTCGGGTGTGCTTTACTTAAAGCTCCACAGTGCTGTGACACGCGCTGCAGTCTCCAGAGCGCTGAAAACATCATTTTATTTGAACAGGAGCACTGCTGTCGCTGTGGGAGCGCGGCGAGCACCTTCCTTAAGGCGAGGGGGGACAAGGGGGCACTGGCGGCCCCGGCCCCGCAGGACAAGGGACACGTTCCACAGGCCGCTGAGGGAGCGCCGGGCCTGGCCAAGGCCCGCGGCGAGGCCGGCGGGCGGCGGCGACCCCGGGACTCGATGAGCCNCAGCAGCGCCGCATCCCGGGGGCGGCCCGGGGGCGGCCAATTCCTCCAGCGGCTGCTGCCGGTGTCGCTGCCCGCGGTGGCGGTGGGAGCGCTCCCGGTGCTTCCCTCGGTGCCGACCGCGCTCCGCGCCCGCCGCCGCACACTGCGCATGCGCGGGGATCCGGCCGAAGGCAGTGCCGCCCGCCTCGCAAGGCGCATGCGCGGTAGCTCCGCACCCCGGCACTGCTTCTGCGGGGGGCGAGCTCCCGACAGACCCTGGGCGCGGTGCGCGCGCTGATTGGCTGCGGGAGGAGCGTGTGTGTGTTTGAAACACCGCAACGGTCGCTAGGACGCGCGCGCCGCGGGGGCGTGGTCGGGGGGTGTGGCCTGGGGAGGATGAGGGTTCGAGTCCCACCCCGGCCACCAACCCGGCGTGTTCCGAGCTGGGCTCGTCCGGGGCCTTTTTCCGTCTCAGTAGGGAAAAGGTTTTGCACCCTTCTTCAAGATTAGGTCCTCTCCGATCTAAGTCCTGCAGGCTTTCCCAGTGTTCTCCCCAGGATTTCCTAGCTGCTGAAGCACATACAAGGGCTTTGATTGCAATGAGAGTCTGCACAGCTTTCAGAAATCTGGCATAAAATTTGTTATGAGTTATGTGATTCTAGTTCTTGACTGTATGCAGGTTCGGGACTGACCTTGGCAAATCCACTCTGAGTGATCAAAGCATCAAAGTTTGTGCTTACTTTACAGTATTTTTCTACAATAACAGTTGCACCATACATATTTGTCTCTTGCATGCAGGGGGCTTCAGGGTTGTTCCCAGCATCAAATTTAAAAAGGTCTTCATTTTCTCCTGGGATACAACATTTCTTTTGCCAGAGTGCTAGGTGTTGAAACAGTTAAGATAGAAAAGTTTGGATTTTTCAACATTTCAAGTACCTTAATTGGGAACATGGCTCTTACTTTAAAATGATTGAAGGTAGATGCTTCTAGATAACCCATTAGAACTCTTGTTTCTGCAACTTAATATTTATTATGGTACCTGCTTGTATGTTTTGTTAATCAAGACTGACTTGAGCATATTCCATTTTTCTGTGTTTGGGGACTCTGTCTCATCAACTTTTGTTGATGCTTACATTTCTTTCACTGAATTGATACTATTAATGAAGAACTTTGTGCTGAGATGCACAAAGATGCATGAAGATGAGTTAAAAGACCCACAAGATTACAGTTTAAATATTTCCAGGATTTTTTGATATGTATTTATATTGAAAAACCCAGAGAAATATTCCTTATTTTGTATTACTGCAGAGGAGAAATACCTTTCAAAGTCCTGTGCCCCTGTTTACACTATGGCCTATCACAGCCAGTAATGACACCCTTCTGTGAGTTGATACAGAATTGCCATCTCCTGAAAAGACTGAGAACGTAAATATCTAAATCTTTTTGCTTAACTTCTAATAATTATGACCAGTCTGATTCACTGGAAAATTAGGATCTGCAGCTGTGAAAGGAATATACTGTTAATCACCTTTCACTGCTGCCACTCTCTAAAAGCAACACGGCATTTTTACAGCATCTGCACCATTCTCCTTGTCTGGTGCTTCAGCACAAGCATTTCACAGCTTGGAGTAGCTTTCATACCTTCATTTTCCATGGCTAGAATTGCCTAAAAGGCAATTCAGGTGACAGTTCCTAGCAAAACTTCTAGCCCTGAATGGAAACCTACTCGCAAATATGCTGGTTCTCTTAATACAAAAGCCACCTGCAGGATCTGACTACAGCACCAAACTATGTGGATTTTGCTATTTATTTTTACTGTGGAGTTATTATATTATGTCCTTGCCACTAAGGGCAGCAAACAGCTTCAAATGCCATGTACCAAGATAGTGTTAAGGAAGAAGTCAACAATATCCAAAATGTGGTTGAGAGCTCAAAAACATCTGCTCCATGTCCTCAAATTTTCCAGTGCCAGGCACGTCATCCTACTCTCTGACCAGGATTTACTGTAGCCAAGGGAACTTTAATGGGAATATATGTACAAAGGAAAGTGGGGACTGTCAGAGTGACCCTCAAATGGGCTGAGAAGTGTAATGAAGCAAAGGGGTGCCTGTGAGAGAGTTGTGCTGTGGAATGGAATGATAGAAATGAGGAAATCACAAGTTGTTGAGTTAGATAAACAGCACCATGGCAAGACGGATTAAGAAAGGAGAGAACATGTTAAACAGAGCCTTGGGAGGACACAGGCGAAGGATGGATATTCATAGTGGGGCAACAGAGACTGAAAGAATGAGATGTATGGGCCCAATGATACAGAGGGTCTGGTGGGCATGAAGTGGGTAATGATGTGGGAGGTATTTGATAGTGTCAGGGAAATACCCCTGTGGGTGAAATAAACACAGCCACAGATACAAAATGCCATCAGCCTTAGATAAATTAGTAAGCATGGGGCTCATGAAAAAATGTTTTAGCTCTCTATAATCTACCTTCTTTCTCTGGCTATTTCTGTTCCTAAAGACTGCCTGAAACTCACAGATGAAGAGATGGAGCACCTCCCTCATGAGGAAAGGCTGAGACAATTGGGATTGTTCAGCCTGGAGAAGAGAAGCTTCAGGGTGGCCTAATTGTGGCCTTCTGGTACCTGAAGGAAACCTACAAAAAAGATGGAGAGAGATTTACAAGGGCCTGGATCGACAGGACAAGGGGGAATAGCTTCAAATCAAAAGAGAGTAGGTTTAGATTGGATATTAGGAGGAAGTCCACCCCTGTGAGGGTGCTGAGGCCCTGGCACAGGGTGCCCAGAGAAGCTGTGGCTGCCCCATCCCTGGAAGTGTCCAAGGCCAGGTTGGACAGGGCTTGGAGCAACCTGGGACAGAGGAAGGTGTCCCTGCCCATGGCAGGGGTGTGGATAAAGATGGTTTTTGAGGTTCCTTCCGATCTAAACCATTCCATGATTCTATGGTTAATGCCCTGTAAAGGTTAACCACNCGTGGGCCCGCGGCGGCCGCGGGACTCAGCGGGAACAGCGGGGACGGGCCGCCCCCGGAGCCCCAGCATGCGGCTTCGCTGCTGCGGCCGCCCCCCCGCCCGCGGGCTCGACAGGGCCGGGGCAGCGGCGGCCTGAGGCCGCGAATGGGCGGAGCGGGAGGAGCCGGAGCTGCCGCCGCCGCGATGGCTCAGGAGAAGATGGAGCTGGACCTGGAGCTGCCGCCGGGGAGCGCCGCGGCCCCGNTAGCTCTCTATAATCTACCTTCTTTCTCTGGCTATTTCTGTTCCTAAAGACTGCCTGAAACTCACAGATGAAGAGATGGAGCACCTCCCTCATGAGGAAAGGCTGAGACAATTGGGATTGTTCAGCCTGGAGAAGAGAAGCTTCAGGGTGGCCTAATTGTGGCCTTCTGGTACCTGAAGGAAACCTACAAAAAAGATGGAGAGAGATTTACAAGGGCCTGGATCGACAGGACAAGGGGGAATAGCTTCAAATCAAAAGAGAGTAGGTTTAGATTGGATATTAGGAGGAAGTCCACCCCTGTGAGGGTGCTGAGGCCCTGGCACAGGGTGCCCAGAGAAGCTGTGGCTGCCCCATCCCTGGAAGTGTCCAAGGCCAGGTTGGACAGGGCTTGGAGCAACCTGGGACAGAGGAAGGTGTCCCTGCCCATGGCAGGGGTGTGGATAAAGATGGTTTTTGAGGTTCCTTCCGATCTAAACCATTCCATGATTCTATGGTTAATGCCCTGTAAAGGTTAACCACGGATTCCCCACTTCATCCCAAGAGTTAGGAGCCTCAGCACTGTCCACCAGCCAGTGTGGCATTGACCTTCCAACCTATTTCACCACAACCTCCTCTAGGTATAAACTAGGGCCACATGTAGCTAATAAAGTATTTTGAAAACGTTTGGTTTTATTCTTTATTCCTGGAGTTGTCTGGGCCTGCACAGAACCATCCGCTGTTATTTCTGCGAGCAACAACAGCTCGGTATGAACTCAGAGGCGATATCTTCGCTATTTAGCGATCAGCGCTGGGGCCCTTGGCGAGAGAGCTCTGGAGAACACACACTTTGGACACCTAAAATCTGCCAGAGCTGTGCCCGAGCGGCCGCAGCCGGAGCGCTGCGCCTGCGCCCTGCGGCCGGGCCCGCCTNTCAGGTGAGGGGCCCGGGGGGCTCCCGGCCCGGCCCGGCCGTGCGGGGGCTCCGGGGATGCTCCGCGGCGCCATGGGGAAAAGTGGGTTCCTGAGCGCTGTCCCAGGCGGGGAGGGATTTAGGGCGCATATCAACGTATGGAGGGGTGCGAGGAAGCCTAGGGAGACGTGCTTTGGCTTTACTGAAAAGCTTTGTTTTCACTAAGGTCTGCTGTGTGTTGCAGAGAAACCCCGTCCTCAACGTCAGAGTTGTTGCTGTTCTTATACATCGAATAACAATCGCGATGATTTCTGTAATGGATCAAGTCTGAACAAAATAAATCACTGCTCTGTGTAAGATTACAACAGTAAATGCTTTCGGAACAGTCAGGCAAATTTGGTAGGAAGGTCATTTCACGGGACCCCGACATAAGTTTTACATTTAGTGTAAAACAGTATGTCAGGTGTCCAAGAATTTTTCTAGATGATACTAATTTTTGTAGTATGCATTACTGGGAGAAATATGTTGTGTAGACAGTTGTGCTTGGATATTGCCACCAGCCTACGGCAGGTCTGTTTCCAGGAGGGTTGGATGTTTGCCGGGTCTGGCTCTCTTCAGCTGACAGGACAGAAAGTGGCAGGGACAGGTGAAAGCTTTCAGACAGGTAGGGTTTCTTATACAGTTTTGTTTGGGTAAGTTTATAACCCAAAGTGCTGTTTCATGTCTCCTCTGGGCTGTTGAGAAGTTGGGAGATGCCCCATCTGCTACATAGTGTGGCTTCCATCCAACTGTAAGGTGGTCCATGGGCTGCTGTTAGTGGTGTGTCTGCAGTTTGGGAGAGCATATTGACAATAAATTTCATAAAATGTAGTATATTACATGATAAGTAGTTCCTGCTGGTTCGATTTTTTTTCCCTTTCTGTTTCTGTAAGGAACTGGATATCAAGTCATGAACAAATCTCACATACCTCTTATACCAAAATGGTTAACAGTGCCTGACAATTCAGAAGAAATACTACTTCTTGCCTATTCCATCATGATTTAATGTTAAGTGAATGTAATTGTGATTCTTTTATATAATCACAATGAAACAACTCCCATTTTACATTTTGATGCAGTATGGAAGAGTTGTGTACGGCAGCTCTCCCCTGGGAGGTTTCTGAGCAGGTAAACTAATTGTGTGACTGAGACAAGATGTTTTTATAATCTCAGCCTTTTGTAAGTTGTAAATTGTAAGACTCTTGACTCTTAAAAAAAAAGTCCTAACAAATTATTTAGTTGCGGGTTTGGGTAGGTAGAAGGGTAAGCCTGAGCTCTTGGCTTGACACTGTGCATACACTGTGGGGTAGGTGTTCATACAAATAAAACTGAAATGCCATTGAACTAATTTGAGGTGGTTGCAGTGGTTTGCCTATTCGTTTGGAATTTTCCACCAGAATACTGTTTTTGCAAGATTGCAGCTGTTGGCAAGAAACTTCAGTTTTTCCCAGAATGGCTTTGTTGGGTAAACTGAAACAAAAGCTCTTGCTCTTACACAGCTTGCTTTTTCTCCTCTGCCTCCTGTTTTGACTTCTTCATTAAGAGATTTAGTAAGGAACTTGGAAAATGAGTTGCCGTAGATCCAGAGAACAGTTATAAGTGGAATATTTTAGATCACAGAAGTTATCTTTCACAGAACTTTTAACTCTTGATTTTGTGCCAAATAAAATTGATTTTTAATGGGAACTGGAGTTTTCTGTGAAAAGTAGGTCTGAGATCTGACCAGTTCTGGTGTTTTTGTACGGCAGATTAAAGGTATGATCATTTGTAGGGTTTTTTTCTCTCCCTCTCTGCTAGTTAGAACTGAATATTTGACTCAGGCTATGGTAATGTGGGACAGAATTGTTCCAACCTGTTTTCTTGACTCAGACCGTGGATTTCAGGATGTGCTGTTTGTCTTGTGTTTGCATGCCAACCAGTACACTTACACTGAAAAGAATTGTAGCTGTTGGCCTCAGCCAAAATCATCTCTAAACATCATGTCATGGATCCCTTAAATTTCTCCTGTTCCACCCCTGTCAAATGGCAGCTGTTTGATCTCTCGTGGGTGTGAGCTGAGTGAAACTTCTTGGAAAATTGTAAATGATGTCTGGTCCTATGTACTTGACATTTTGGAGGAGGGGGGTCTATGCATTTTTTTTGGCAGAAAGTACAGTGCTTATGCCAATTGCTGTTGGCTTTTATTTCACAGTATAAGCTTTATTTGTTTTTTATTTACAGCTACATAAAAGCTGTCTAAAACTTATGTGTCTAACTGGTGTGTTTTAAACTGGAGGATTCTGACAATGGTGTGTCATGAAAATGCAGTAGGATTATCAGTCCTTACAACAAGGTAGTGCTGTTGATCAGGTTAGTTTTGAAGAAATTGTATTTGTGGGGGGCTTTTGTTCATCACAAGTTAGCAGCTGAAACAAAAAGATACAATGTGAATTCTTGTAATTTGAATCTAATTACAGTCTTAACGTTTGGATTTGTTCACCTATGCAATTCCTCACTGATTTTTGGGCATGGGGATTGTAGGTTGTGGCTCAAAATTTTTTTACTAGTGACCATAAAATTTAGTTTATTCCTGCACTCGCATTCATTAAGTGCTGATCATTTGCTGTTGATAGCACTGGTGATGACATGACCAGGAAAACTTGCTTTAGGAATCAATAGAACTAAAGTTGCCTTGAGAAAGAAGTTCATTTTGTGTCAAATAAATAATCCTATACCATTTAAATGGACACGCTGCTGTGGGGCCTTAAAAACTGGGTTTACTGTAAGTTTAATTTAACCTTTCTTGGAAAAATGTTCAGAAGATATTAAATGTTTGTGGTAATAAGATTTATCAAGATGCTGTATTTTTAAATTTTGTTTTATCTGTGGGATCGAACCTGGTTTCACTTACTGCTTACAAGCCATTTATACATTTGTTCTGCTGAATGACATTTGAAGCAATATACAAGCAGCAGCCATTCCAAACATAATAAATCCCCACAGTCTAAACAATTCTTCAATTGTTCTGAAGACACAAATTGATTAATTGAAATCATTAATTGAAATAGCTGGGAATTGGAGGATGAACAAGTTGATTTGCACGCTGTCAACAAGCTAAAAGAGTTCTTACTTACCTGTCTCTGGAGTGCTTTGTCTCGACAGAAGAGCTGTCATAGCTTATATGAAGAAACTGAGCTTATGTGAAGAGGTGCTTTTTGCTAGGAAGGAAATGGCTTTTGCATTTGACAAGAGTTTCTTTTCACAGCGATAACTCACAGGTGTTCCAGGCCAGCGTCTTGCGCACCCGCAGGAACAGCACCACGGTCATGAATCGGCACAACCTGGTAAGAAAACTCCTACACCAAACCCATCAGGTGCCAAGCAGAAGTGTGCAAACAGAAATAAACAAAATTAGATTATAGTCTGTGAAACTAGTACCACATTGCTTTCAGAAACAAGGCACTAGACTGTGACATTAATATGCTGTAGCTATAATGAAATGTTACTTATAGACCATTTGGCTTGGAGAATGCTTGTATTTCATTGTGATCATAACTTTGCTTATAAAACAAATGTTCCAAGATAGAGTAAGAAAGGTAGCTTGCTAAGAAAACGAGTTAGATATTTGTACTGTTGACAGTAATCAATGTCTTAAATGATTTCTGATGATTAAGAAAAAAAGTGCAGACAAATACTTCAGCAAAGGTTGCATCTGTAACAAAACCAGGATAGTTACATACAAGAAAGATTGGCGGAAAAACCTTTCTCCTGCTGGGATGAAAAAACTGAAAGTGTTATGGTCAAGACTTTTTAAACAAGTCTTTTTCTTCATATTTTTAGGGAGGCAGCTTAGTGTAAATCTGTTTGTGCCTGTGGTCAGGCAAAAGGAGAAAAAAACAAAGGCAAAAGCTCAGTTTATTGTGTTCGCTCCTGAAGATCCTCAGTTGTTGGGCTAAAACAATGCTAATTCAGGATGCCTTGGCCAGAGCTTGCTGGGAAGCAGGAACTAATTCACTGATGCTCTTCTGCCTGACCCTCATAAATGTTGCAGTGTCCTGAACTTAACCAGTGTTCCCATCTCATGGGATGATGTTCCTAACCCTTCCCCTCACACTAATGTTATTAAAAAGTGTCCTTCTTCTTCACTCCCAGCTGACCAGGTGCTGACAAAATACATGAAATTTTACTTACACTAAAAATCAAGTGCCCCTCTGACTGCTAGATCAGTGCCTTGTCTGCTTTGAAATGCTTCTTTGAGTTAGGATCTGGTTTATGGTTCTGTTGAAGATGGCAGGGAGGATGGAATTGGAAAGGGTCTTAGAGACTCTCATCCTTCTCTGGTCTTAAACCAGGATCATCCACAGATAAATGATTTTCTGATAAGAATTAAACTTTCAGCATCAAGGACCCTAAGCAACCTTCCCTGGTATTCTTCCTATAGCAAAGAAGTAAATTTAGTTTTATGATGTTAGAGATATTCTAAGGAGCGAGATCACATCTACTTTGGTAAATTACATTTTTACATAAGAAGGTGATAAAGTGTACTTCAAAAGCCACTTCTTTGTATTTAAGAAAGCAAATACAAGTTTAACTGCAGTGTAATCTGTGAGAGGGTTAAAAGATTCAGTAGGCAACTGAAACTTCCTTATTTTAGTATTACAAGTACATATTAAGTTTTATGTTTTGTTAAACTTCATGGAAAAAAAGTTGAATAGTGTTTGTCTAATCTGTGTGGTGTTCTCTGTCATGGGAACAATGGGACTTGCTAAAATCTCTGATAACTGGAGGTCATACTCCATCCATTCCATCTTCAGTGCTGTCCCGGTAGCTCATCTGAATTTCACAATCTGTTTTTGGAGTAGCTTCTCCAAGTCTCAGACTTCAGCTGGTTTATAATGATGACTGCAAGGGCAGTGGTGCCATTTGGGCTGGGGCTTGATTTGCAGTTTTCTAATGCTACATGTAATTGCCAAGGAAGGGTCAATGAGGCTCAGTATCTGCTGTTTATTTCCTTCCAGAAGATACCAGTGAGTAAATGTTTTGGTGTTTTTTTGGGGTTTTTTTGCATGGCTGGGGTTTTTGTTTTATTGCTTAAGCAGAGGAGTTGAGTCTGTGGTTAGATGTTTAAGGTGCTATTTCAGCAGAAGTTGATGTTAAATTTTTTCTTTTTTTTTTTTCTCTTTTTTTAAAGCTGGGTAATTTCTCTGCTGGGTTCAGTGTGGCCCCACAAGTGGCTGTGCTGGCAGGAGGCAGAGGGCACTGCAGGGCAGGGCAGAGGCACTGGGGCATTCCCTGCTCACTTGGGCAGTGGCTCCTGCCAGCCTGGCACTGCTGAAACTTTACCTGCACTGGAACACAGTATCTGACACACTGGAGTAGCAGGGAAGGTGTTTCTCTTCTCTGTGGTAGTCTAATAGTTCGTAATGTTTTTATTAAGCTTCGTGCTTTCTTAAAACATTGGGGATTTGAGTAGCATAATTTTAATAAATGGGTTCAGTTTGTTTAGCAAGTATCCTTTGAAAGTGACAGAGGTTTCTTTTCACAAGAATTGGATCAAAGGATGCAAACAGAGCAAAAGTGAGTTTTACACACTGACAAAGCAAAGACGATGACTTGTTGGAAAGAAGATGTAGGATCCTCAGAGCTGTGTTAGTGCATCAGACCCTGCAGAGGAGCACTTAATTGTCTTTTTATATTTTTTGTTTTATACTGTAAGCCACTGTTTTTGTACGTATTCTATTAATATCAAACCTTAAAGTATGTGGATCACAGTCATAAAATTAGAATATAATGAGTGGAACAAATGCATTTCTACTGTGGAATGACAGAGTGAATAGGCAGGAATGCATTATTGTCCAAATCCTTTTCTCCGTGTAAGAATCAAGGTCATCTCAAGGTCTACGTTGGCTGGTGCAGCTTGGAGGAATTTTTATTAGGTGCACAGGATTTTTGGGGACCCAGTATAATAGTAAAGCTGACCTAAACTGGACTTTTAAAAGTAGCAAATCAAGATATTATAGCTGTTAGGCTTTAGTACTATATATTACGATGACTAAATTTGGCACATGTTAGTCATCCTCTGTGTGAGCCTGATAGGCTGAATTCTTTTGTGAGAAGAAGGGTGTGATGTCTTCATGTTTGTTTTTTTATAAGGAGGGTTCTGGATGTATGAAGCATTAGTAGTCTGTGTTAACTTACCCTGTCAGGCAGCAAAATCTTTGTATTCTCTGTGGCACTGATTAGAAGATGGAGCAGTAACAGTTAACTGAATGCTTGTTAGTTCTCCAGCTTCAGCGTGATGAAGAGCTCTAGTAATGTTTTGTGAAGCAGATGAAGCCTTATAATGAATGAAGTACAAAAACACCTACAATAATGCAAACCTTACTTGCTGAACACATCCGTTTTCAAAAGACACCTTATTTTTTGGAAGGATTGTCATTTTACAGAGAAGTTAAACCTCTGTTCAAAGCTTCAGCTTAGAATTTTTGTTCCCTGTATGGCTATGGCATAAATCAACTGAGGGTTGACAATATGAGGGATGGGAAATATGTGAAAGAAAATTATATTTTGAGAAAATAATCACTTTAAATTACTCGGATTTGGATGTGCAGTTTTAGATCATAGCATTCCAGTGAGCTCTTGGTGCAAATTTGTCAACATTAACAGAAGACCATTTTTAGTGACGTCTTCTCTGATTTCACCCGAATTGGTGAAGCTCTTGAGAAACCATAAAGAAATTGTTTAACTCTTTGTTAGCCTTCTCATAGCTGATTTTTTTCACCTGTCAAAGTATTCATTTATAGGCAGACAACAATCCAGGAACCTTTTTGTACAATGTGTTGTTTTGGCTTTGTATTTTTAAAGGATCTATTGGGGAGCTTTCTGGATCACTTAAATGAAAATAAATATTCTGAATCCCATAAAGGAAAATATTAACGTCAACATATATATACTAGGGCTGACAGTGTGCTAGTGAAAAGCAGCTCCATTCTGTGGGGAAGGCTGTCAGTTCTAGTTGCCTGGAAATGGAATGGAAGCTAGGCTGATACCAATTAGCATCTGTGAGGTTACAAAGCAGTATAATGTGCAAATACATATTAACATGTTCTTGCAAGTAAGTGATGTAGTTCATATATACACTGAGAATGTTATAAGTGATTTTTTTAAATTACTTTTTTTTTAGTTTGGGGCAGCACTACTTTACTAACATTCCTGTGGCATCTTTCCCTCCCTTCTGCTGTACTTTCAATTGTATGTGACTTTGTTTTGCAGTTTGTGCCATCATCTCCTATCCGTATTCCTAGCAGCCGTCTTCATCAAATCAAACAAGTAAGCACAGATTCTTCTAAATGAGCTTTTTTATAGGTGTCTGGGTTTTTTTGTAGTTGATATGTAATGTCCTTCAACTGGCTGTAGATTTTATTTTCAAACTGCCTGCCCAGTTCCACATTTCATGAAGCAAAATGCATCTTACAGCAAGGAAAAGATTTAACCAGAGAGAGGATTCTTAAAATGAACATTTTAGAAAGGAAACCTTTAATGTAAACCCTTAGGGTTGAATTTCACCAAGTTTTTGGCAGCAATGCCAGCATAAATATTCGGGGCCAATAACAAAGTGTTCTTTAACTTGTGTTGGCACAAGACTTTTGTGCAGCCAGAAAATGAGCAGGATAAGGAAGCATTCTGGCTGAAAAATAGTCTGTACTCTTCTGGCTGGGCTATTTTTCATCTGTATAATTTTCTTATCCAGATCCCTGTACTTGTGCTGTCACAGCACGAATGGAGGGGGAAGGGCACCAGAGCAAACACTCGGGAAGGGGGGTGGTGTGGGGAATATGTGAGCAGGCTCAAATAGCTCTGCTCCCAGCCAGCACACCGCAGGCTGAAGACTCCAGCTTTAAAATCAACAAGCTCAAACTCTTGTGTCTCCTTCATTTTATATCTCCACTTTTTGACAGTAGAATGGCTATAAAATTAGCTTGAAGATGCTTATTTTTTTTTAATTTTGTTTTTTAGCTGGCTAGTTGTCAATGGATAGGCTTGATTTTTACAGGGTCAAAAGTTAAGAAAACGATTTAATGCTTCAGACAGCATTTTTAGGGTATATTGCCAGAGTGGTGGAAGGCACTTCTGCTTCCCACCTCGGTTATTTCAGGTAGTTGCACAGTAATCCCGAAGAAAATAACTGCTTGCTTTCATTATGTAAATAATCTACTGGCTTAAATAGACTCTGAAGCACTCGGGTCAGTTGTACAGCTCTTTTTATCAATATAAAAAGGCTTAGGATTAACATGTAAATATCACAGAATCATAAATTAGTATGGGTTGAAAGGGACCTTTAAAGGTCATCTGGTCCAACCCCCCTGCAGTGAGGAGGGAGATATAATGAGAAATATGCTGAGAGCAAAGGAATGAACTGTTATGGCTCTGCTCTATTACATGAAGTAAAAGTTGATAATTCAGTCTTCAGGAAAATGCTTCTGCATTCATGTTTTTGCCATTTGTTTATTAAAGCAAAAAGTGTAACTTCCTAATTTGTGTTTGAGCATTAGATTCACTAGTGGGAATTAATTCCATGTCCTGTGTTCTCACTGAGAACCTGTGTGATTTACTTCTGATCTCTTTCAAATCTGAGCAAATTATCACACAGGTGAAGTAGGTTAGACTCTTCCTGCTTATGATGAGGATTGTGAAGATGTTTAGTTGAACTTTTACTCTTGAATTAGGGAATCTACTCATTCACTGAACAGACTGGGTAGCATTCAGGTAATTTTAAGGAATGGTGTCTACCTAAGAAGAGATTGAGTCATGTTTGTACTTGGTGTTAGTGTTTAGTTTAATTTTAAACATTTGATCAATTTTAATAATATTTCATGGAGTTTTTTTTAGAAAAAAACCTCACTGAATCCTGAATTCATTGTGTGCAATGCAGTGTATTGCAAGTGAGATGCTGACAAGTGTTCTAGTTAGTCACTAATCCATAGAGTAAGGTAAGAATCCAGCCATGTTTTTGAGGTTTATCTGTACTAGTGCCCCCTTTGTAAAATATAACTCAAGACTGCATGAAGACACTCTGGCATGTGCAGAATTTCTGGTTCATACTATCATTATTCAGTTTTGTAGCTACTTCTTGGTTAGTAATGAAAATAAAGCTGCTTGGGAAACAACCAGCTCACATAAGCACTTCTTACTTGATGGTCTCTCTTGCTACATCTCTTTCTCATCCTCTCCTCCTTGCTCCTTCTCATGGAGTGAGAACTTGAGGTTATTGTTGCTTAACCAAGTTGAATTAGATTTTCCACATGCCAAAGTGAAGTGAGACCACAGCTTTTCTGATTTGCTGGAACAAAGTGCTTTTGTTTTTGACCTTACTTCTTCATGTGTTAATCTTTAGGAAGAAGGAATGAATTTGCTGAACAGGGAAACTGTTCGTGAAAGGTGAGCACTAAGGCAAAGTAGAACAGTCACTGCAGCCGTCTGTGGGCCCGGGACAATACATTTCTTTTCTTCTTTATAGAGAAGTGCAAGTAGCAATGCAGATGAGCCACTCATGGGAGGAGAGCTTGAGCCTGGTAATGCATTCATGCTTTAATTTGTGTTTCTGTCATCAGTCTCAGGACACTAGAGACTCTATCATGTCAACATTTCCTTTGATAGTTTGACCTACAGTTAAGGTGTTAATATAGCACTGCTTTTGATCAGCAATTTTTCACACTAACAAGGCATAGAATTATCAGTTGTTCAAGGTACATGTGGGTTCCTTGGGATGCTATGTCAAAAGGAAATTGCATGGATGTCTGCCTGTTCAGATTTTCTTCCATGTTCTGATACTCTCCATTTAATATTTTTTTGTTGTTGTTGTTAAACATAAGCTCATAAATGGCTGTCTAAAAATTGTTGGTATGTTGGAGGATAACTTTGGAATTTCACACCAAACAGTCCTTTTCTTGTTAAGGTACCTGCTCACAGCATTAATTGTGTGTACTATTTACAGAGTGACAATGATTTTGAAAAATCACTATCACCAAAGCAAGTAGACTTTGTTCCAGTTTCTCCAGCTCCTTCACCTACACGAGGAATAGGGAAGGTGAGCAAAATGTGATAATAATGGTTTTATCTTAAGTAGAGCTAAATAAATTCAACCAAATTAGCAGCAAAAGATTAAGCCACCTGCTCCTTTCTACCTCAGCTGCAAACAAGAAACTAGAGAGTAAATAAAACCCCCTAAAACCCCAAACCAGAAAATACCAGCTGCTCATCTTGTGGGTGTGAATTTCTGTGGAGTGTTCAGCTGTTACGCTGTGGTTAATAAAAAACAAATAAGTCTGTTTAACCAGAGTACAGTGAAATAAATCTGCATGAAAATGGAATCTGTCCAATTTTAATTTTTTTTTCTCAGTAGCAAAAAGTGATGTCTCGGTATACCCAGTGACTGCTTGCTGAAACTGATACTGGGTTGTTTATTTCTCTTCGGTTAAGCGTCAATTGTTACCACATGGGAGTGATACAGTATTTATAATAACATAAACTCTCTTCCTCTCAGCAATGTTTCTCACCATCTTTGCAAAGTCTGGTGAGCAGCAGTGGGTTGCCTCCAAGTCCCAGCCCAAGTCCAACAAGGAGATTTTCAAGGTAAGTCACCAGGTCATATCAATGATAGAAAATTTTCATAGCTTGTTCACAGTAGGCATTTGAAATACCAGAATTTGTTATATCCATAATTGATTTCTGATCACAAACACAACTTCATATACTCATGTAGACTTTAGATTTTACAGTGGTGTAAAACATTTGTCAAAATCCTCATGTCATAACATTGGGAAATGGGCTGCATTGTGGCATCTGTCTTCCCAGTGTAGTCTCTATACTGCTCTCATTCACATCTTTAGTAATTGAATTCTGAGGAGAAGAAAACACAAACAGATTTAGGGTTTGTTACTCCTTTGAGTGATGTGGGCATACAATTAAAGTTTACTAGGCCCTCACAGTTCAGCAAAGCACTGCCTTTCAACTGAGATGTAGTCAGTGCCTGGATGTGAGCTTTTAGACTGCCCCAGTTGTGAAATAATGTAATTAAACTTTTCCTGCTCTGTTCTGTGCTTCCTGGCCTATCTTCAGAGGGGAAAAAAAAGGTCTTGTTTTGGATAAGCTGTTTTAATGCCTATTTTCTTAGTGGTTCCCACCCAGTAGTTTGTTTTCTGAGTATTGTTTGATTCTTTTTTTCAACCTTTTTCTTTTAATGGTGATCTCAGTGCAGCATTTGTCTTCTTTTAGCAGGAGAAGCCAGAGCCCAATTAACTGCATTCGACCAAGTGTTCTTGGATCAATCAAAAGAAAAGGTACAGTATTTGGGATTGGCTAATACAATAGGCCAGCTTGTTAGTCATATAATAATTCATATAGCTTTCTTCACAATTCTGTCCAGTTGGCTCATACTTCAAAAAGTGACTAGAAATAGAACATATTACACATAATAAAACAGACAAATAATTAAATTAGATTTTACTATTCCATAAAGCTTTTAATTCCATAATGCTAATAATTGTTTTGTTCTAATTCCTCCCCATTGCTGTGGTCCTATAGATGTGATAAAAAATGTGATGTAACCTGCTTAACAAAACAATAAATACAACTATTGGTATATTTAACTTAAACAGAAAACTTTGAAAGTCCTGGTTGACTGAAGCACACAGGTACTGTACATTTAAAATAACTCTTCAAAACCCAAAGCTGATGCTCAGGCCTGGTAGGCACCTTACAGCTTTATTAGGAAATGTTTCTCTCTCTTTCTGCATTTTTCTTCAAGTTTAACTTCTGGCAATTTTATTGCACCTATTTTTATATCTTCAAGCTTCACCTTTATTACAGAACACCTGTGGCTCTGAGACAACTTTTAAAACACTTTCATCTGAGTTCTGTCATAGCTTATTTGAACATAAATCTATCCTCTCTTCTTCTAGAGTATTTGGAAATCTAAGTCAATAGAAAAGTTTTGTGATAATCCCGGAGGTTGTTCTTTTTCCTTAATTTTAGCTTCTCTGCTCTGGTGGAGCTGGTCAGTGAACTGATAGCTGAATAAACTGAAACAAAAGGATTATTCTTCACTACTGAAGAATAAATATCTGATATCTAAGCCTTAGTTAATAACTCACTAAACTGTACTGAAGCTTGGACAAAATGGTTCCAGGAAATAGTCTTTAAAATTTCAGCATCTAAATTCTATGCTCTACAAATGGAGTAATCTATTTTTTGAACCTCTATTGTGTTTGCTCTGTAGAAGTACTTTGAAAGTAGATTTTAGTTTAAATGAGTAGTAATTTTTATCACTCATTATCTCTTCCCAAAGGTGTGACAGAGATGGAAGATCACCCAAAAAGATTATTCCAAGGATCCACCAACATGCTAACCCCCGAGGCTGCACATCAGGCGGACCTTGGGGCATGGTAAACGCTGTGCTGTTTATTGTCCCTTTGAGCAGAAGCATTACAAATCTTTTATTTTTCTAGCAGGGATTATGTTTGAAGATTTTTTTGATATCTCATGATGTTACAGCATTGAAACTATCACAGTAAACAGGCAGCAATGTTCACTACAATTCTGCAGTTTCTAGGCCTGACTGATAACAGTTGAGCATGTTTAGGAAAAGACACCTCATGGATGCTAGCTTTTGGAGCCTGATTCAAATTGCAATCAAATGTGAATGCTGATGCTTTTGGGGTGAATTGGGTTTTGCTTTTTTGCCCTTGTTCTTAGTCACAGAGGAACATGAGTCTGTCAGAGGAGCTGGGAGGAGATAAAAAGTACTTTGTTAAAAATTGTAGTGATTGGTAATAGCAAGGGATTTTGATCTAGTGTTTTAGTCAAAAGGTTAATTATACATAGGGTGTGCCCACACAACTGTCAAGGGTTGTTCACAGTATTTCTGTCTTTTTGCTGCTCAGCTGATGTACAAGTCATGCACAAGATTTGAGTAGCAATAGCAAAATAGATGTTTTAAAGGTACTTTAAAAACATATCTTTTTTGCACACCCTGTTTACAGTAGGGATAGCAGTGTGGGTTCATTTGCTGCATCTTGGTGTAGGAGAGGGTAATTTTAAAAAAATCACTTTGCTGCTATCACTGATGATAGATCAGCTATAGTTAAGAATTTGTGTCCTGTGAAATAAGTAGTACAGTGGAGGATGTACAATTTATCATTGGCTCTCCTGGCAAAAAGGCCTCTGGCTGTTGTGCTGGCCCGGGGCTTTGAGGATGGAGTAAAGCTGGCAGTGGATTGCTCAGCCTGGGATTTCTGATCTATGCCCCATTTTTGGGTGAGCAAAAGAGGAAATGGGCAGAGTGTCCTGTGTGTGTCTGGAATTGACTGTGAGGTATGTAGCTGCAGGTGTATTTCAGATCACAGGGCTTGCTGCTCCTTCAGAGATACACGTGTGTTTAGAATGGCTTTGTGGTGATTTGGGCTGGTTTTGGCCACTTACCTGAGCCAGTGCCTCGTTTCTCACTCCCTGGTGTTGCTCTGTTTTCAGTCTATCCTCACATGCCCTGGATGACAACAGGAGCAGTGCAGGCTCCTCCTGTGACTCTCCAGCTGAAGTTGGCACCAGCACAGACTCTCCAGTGTCACTCTCTGACTCCAGATCCCCGTTTTTACCTGTTGATCTCACAGCCAAGTTACCGATGGACTGAGAAGCAGGAATCTGCTGATGGACACCATGGAAACAGGCGGGATATTGCCCAGACTTTCTGTTGTGTGTAACCCATTCTGTTCCTCATAGGAACTTCCAGCAATGTCATTACTTCTAGAAAACTTCCAGAATAGTTCCTTGAGGAGGAATTCACCTTTCTAGTGATTTGTATGACATTTACTACAATACAGAAGCATTTGGGCTGCAGACATGTTGGGTGCTCACATCAGTCAGCAGCTGCTGGTTTGCAGTGGATGTGATCTCCTTGCCGTGAGTTACAAACACTGTAAATGTGTCCTGCTTGTGGAAGACTTGTCTTGCCAGCAGCCAGTGTCCTCCCTGCCTGTGGAGGAGCAGATAACTTACATTTGTCCTCAGCCTAAAACCAATGAAGCAGCTTACTAATTGTTTCTATTCCCAGAGTGTTAGATATTTATATTTTTTTTCTTCTTCATATGAAAGGGAGAATATTGCAGGGGGGGAATTTATTATTGTTATTATTGTTGTTATTATTATTATTGTGTTCTATTACGATTGGCTCTTAATCAATTCTGTGTTCCTTTGAATCTCAGAAAAGAACAAATTGGTGAATTGTCAAATTTATATGTTGGATTTTTTTCATGATCATGACTGCTGTTGGGACTAAATCTAAATTAGGTGTGGAATGTTATTCTGGGGTTTTGTATCTGGGCTTTATTTCTTTTTCTTCCCCATTTAGATGATGTATTGGAGTGGTAGATGCTCTGTTAAAGGTCTTTTAATAGGGAAAAATAGTGACAATATTTGGAACAATACATTAAATCCTGAGATTTTAGTATTTAGTACTTCAGGAATATTTTATTTTAACGGTCAGTATTTGTCCTCATATATGATAGATATGGTGAGGAATCTTGAATGCCTTTTTACAGGCTGAGGCCATCAAACATACTTAATCTGTGTTTAATTTCCTGATGTTGCTTCCTCAAACAATGACATCAAGTAATTTCTGCTGTTGAAAACTTCAGATGCTGATTGGAAGCCTGGAATCCGGTAATCTGAGATGTTTGAAGAAGTCAGTGTGTTGAGGCATCCTGATCTCAACTCTGAAATTCCCCAACCAGGAGGAAGAATTTGCAGACCCCCCTCGTAGGGACAGCTGTCTGGGATTTTGCAGTGGCACCCTCACTGGGGTTGTGCAGCTGAACTCCCCCAGCTGAGTCCCTCTTTGTACATGTCTGTGCATCTGTGCTAAGTGGTTTCAAACCTTCTCTCCATAGAAGTTAATAATGAAGCAAAATGTTTTATTTTTAAACGCTAAATCTTTGTAGTGTGTCATACAGCAAGAAAAGTATGGGAACTTCCTTAAGTAGAAGAAAAACCTGCCCTGACCTCTGCTGTGAAAGATTCACACAGATGAAGCTTTGACTGATAGCAGCCATCAAAATGAGAAAGGGATTACTTGGAGTGCAAAGACCTGGTGACATGAGGGCCGGTGACCCATTTCTGTGTGTCCTTCTTGTAAAGAGAAAATAGAATGTATTTAATAGTCTGACTCTGTTCTAGTTAAGATACGACATGGTTTACTTCTGGTATCATTCCTCTTAAATTATTGTAAGAATCACCCTGCTGGTTGCAGTCCCTCCCTGAGTCCAGCTGCCCTTTGTCCCTGAGCAGACACCCACGGGAGTGCCGGGCTCTGTTTGCTCTCTCTGCTGAGGCAAAGTTTGGGTTTGCAGTTTCAGGTTTGTGCCAAAGAGTTGCTGTGCGTTCACTCTTCTGTGGTGAGAGCAAGACTCTTTTTTTAAAAAATCTTGCTTATTTCTTAAGAATGAACCTCCTGGTGTCTCTTCCAGTCTTTGTTAGAAGACACATCAGTATAGGGGGGTTTAATAGCTGAGCGTGGGTCAACTTGTCTCTTTTCTGTTGAATATTTAATGCTATTTTTCAAATAAGTGCCAATAAATGGAAAAATAAATGTGTTTTCCTGTTTTTGCACTTTTTTAGATCACCATATTCTTGTTTTCATCTGGGATTAAATGCTTTCTTTTAAAATCAAAATATCTATTGTAATTTACTTCTACCCAGTCTAGTTAATGTGCAAGTAGGTATTAAAATCTGCAGCACACTTACCGTGTTTTCCTCGTGCAATGCTGTCTCGCAGGTCTGTGACAACTCTAGGAATAAAGAAGAATAAACCCAAACATTTTTGAATACAAGTTACACGTGTCCCTGGTTTATACCTAGAGGAAGTTGTGGTGAAATTGTTTGGAAGACAGGAGCTACTGCTGGCTGGTGGAAAGTACTGAGGGTCTTAACTCTTGGGAAGAAGTGGCGAGTCTCTGTGTTTCGCTTTAATAGGGCAGTTAATCATAGAATTATGGAATGGGTTGGGTTGAAAGGGACCTTAAAAACCATCTCATTCCACCCCTGCCATGGGCAGGGGCACCTTCTGGCAGACCAGGTTGCTCCAAGCCCCTTCCAACCCGGCCTTGAACAGTTCCAGGGATGGGGAGTCCACAGCCTCTCTGGGCCAATTAATGCTGTTGGAGGAGAGTGAAATAGTTATCTGTATCCCTTCCTTTCCCTGCTTTTGTAGAACAGAAATTGCTTTGAAATTGCGGAAAAGCATCTCAGTGTTTTATCTCCATGTCACCAAGAAGCTGCAGTTTCACACCCTGGAGTCCGGAGACACATATAGGGGTTTTTTCCATTGAAATGAAATTTCAACTTTGGAACCAAGTTATGCTCCAGAATATGTATCTGGATGCAGGGAATCAGGACGTTACACAATGCATATAATCAACCCTGTACTTGTCTAGGAACTCATGCTTTTAATATTGCCTCTGCTTCTCTCTGGGGTTCTGCCATGAATGGCACCTTCCAAAAGTCACACTTGTGTTTGGCACTTGCTTGGTCTGGTTGAAAATTATCCTGCAGGATTTGTTGGCAGTTAAATCATATCTTGGGCCACTGTGTCTCCCTTGACAACTGATGGGTGTTTTTCTTCCTTCTCCAGAGTGACACAGTTGCTGAGGGAACGTCAGTAACCGTGCCAGTGCTCAGGGGGCTGTATTTTTGGAATGAGCCCTTCGGTGGTTGCTGCATTTAGCAGAGGGATAGATACTTCCCTCTGGAAGAGAAGTACAGATGCCAGGAAAAACGAGCCTGTGCCTCAGCTAGATTGACTTGCACGGTCTTCTGTGTGTTGCCAGCGAGGCGGGTGACCTGAATGCTCAGCTGAGCAGCTGCCCAAGGTCCTGAGATCAGGGTAAGAACTTAATCCTAAATTCTTTCTTTTCACCCTTTTCCAGAAAACTTGAGAGTAAAATGATCACCAACCCGTAGAAACAAAACAAGTCTCCAAAGTCTGGTGAGACTGAGATATTTCCATTTATAGATGTGTGCTGTGGTTCCAGCATCAGTCCTGTGTTTGTGAGTCCAGCCCTACTATTGTGCAATGATTTGCCAATGAAGTGACTGGAGGGACCTCCAGCACTCCGTGAGTTTGAGAACAGCTTGTGCCTCCCTTGGCAGTCGTCATGTCAGAAATGTTCACTTCATGCAGTTGTATTCTTGCATATGTTGGAGTCGTAACTCATTTACTTAAAATAGAGAGCTTCAGGAGTCATAATTAAACTGTGTGAGCTCTCCCTATACTGTTTTAAGCAACCTTTCTCATCACCAACAGGCAGATGGAGTTTAAGTTGATCCCTCTTCTCCTGGAAGCAACAAGTTAAAATATTTGTAAATGCTACTGAATGTTTACAGCTACAGTACAGTAATTGAAACCTTACTGATACAGAGAGGAGTGCTTGGCAAGAATCCTTTTCAATAACTGGGTGCAAAAATTGTCACCTCAGGTTCATTTTCTAGGGGTGATTGTTTTACCTGTACCAGTGGAGCCTTCCCATTTCTGCATAGCTGGTGGGAGCATCCTTGTTTGATAAACTTGAGAGCAGTTGCCAGCCAGCCCAGGCCTTGCTCAGGAGATGCCTTTCCTCTGGCACGGAGCACTCAAGGCAGACACGCTGCATCCCAAAGACCCAGACCCCCCACACACGCTGAGACTGCTTCCACCACTGGGGCTTTGTGGTAGAAGCACAAGAGAGGAGGCGAAAAAAATAAACCACTGAAGGAGAATAACCTTGTTTGACTTTCAGTAGCTGGCTCAGGAGCAGAAATTTCAGAAGGGGGGAGGAGTTGGGTGCATTTAAACCAAAACCAAACACAGCCTCAACACGCCTTCGTGCTGGCTCCCCTTGTGTCTCTCAAGGAACTGGTGAGACATCCCCAGCGTCACAAAGATTCCTCACACAAATCTGGCATTTATCAAATTTAAAATTCTTCTTTTAGTTTGGTTTCTTATTCTTTTATTTGTTTCATAAGAGCCTTAGAAAATGCTTGCTATTTTAAGATTTCCTTCAATGACAAATAATTGTTTGTAAATGTTTAGAATTTTGCTGGATGTCAACCCAGGTAGGAAGAGCTGCTCAAGAGGAAGCAGGTTTTGCTGCAGGGAGTAATCTTTGGAAATGTGGTTCTCCTGGTCACTTTTCATCCTTGTGTGGAGAAAAATCAAACCCATGGTGTGCATAGCACACGTCAGGGTTTGTGGCACAGAAACCGGGTACTGTGTTTTCTTTCAAGCCAGTTTAAATAAAGCTGGCACTGAAATCACTGGAAGAAGCTTCCTGCTAAAAATACATCAACATCCTTTCATTTTAAGTGCATTCACTTCAGCAGTCAGTTTGGATTGTGGAGATTCCTGGCAGATTCTTGAGGGAAAGGCACTAATGGGTTCGGTGATGTTGATGGAACAGGGGTTTCCAGAGCCCTACTGCAGTTTTATTTGTCTCTTGATGGTTTTTTGTTTGTCAAAGCAAATGCTCATCGAATGCTTTGATGTTCATACCTCGAGCCAGTGAGTGTGCAGTTTTCTAGAGAAGAACACTCTCATTTTTTAAAATCATGTTTTTTTAAATCATATTTTGCTGTTGAAAATTTTATTGCTAGGTTTTTTTTTTTAACTGGAAACATGCATTTAAGTTCCATTACAGGGCACCTGTTACTTAGGTAGACCTTCTTACCAGCCTTTTTCCTCACAGTGAGGAGACACCCATAGCTGTAATCGTGGTTGTGCTCTTGCTTAAATTATTTCTTTGCAGTCTCTCCTGCTTTGAAGACCAGCGTGGTCACTTTGCCTGCATGTAATTCCACATTATATTGTCAGCATGGTCATACAGCTTTGCAGATTTCCAAGAGCTGATGTGCATTAGCTACAGCTCATTATCCAAAGTAAACAGCTCATTAGCGTTCAGAGGAGAGCTTCTATAGAAGACAAAAATACACCCAAAAGTGAGTGTATGCCCTTTCCTCAGCTTTAGTTGAGACGCTGCAAGTGTCACCTGCCTGTGTTCATTCCTCCAGCTCTCCTTTTTGGAGGATAAACTTGTTCTCCAGGCTCCTTCCACTGAGGTCGTTATCTGTAAACGGCACTTGCTGACCATGTGGCGATGGTTTCCCAATCCTCACCAACTCCTGTGAGGCAGTAACAAGTGAGTGATGGGCTGCTGGCAGCAGTGAACTTCACTCTCCTTCAGTGGTTTCAATCTTAATTTAATTTCCTCAGGCAGCACATTAAGCCTGCAGGAAAGGGACTCCAGCACTATTAACTTTGGCTGTTTCTCCTCCAGCTCTTGTGGGACATGGTGCCTTCCCTACACTGCAGCAAGCAGGTGAGTGCCCTGTTTCCCAGGGACACAGTAGGGAATCTGTTTTCCATGGCCACTTGGCCCCTCTCTCTGCACACAGCTGGCAGGAGGGTCAATACCAGGATTGCTCAGCCCTGCATGCTTTGTAGGGTAGTGTGTTCCCTTCTTTTCTCTGCCCAGAGGGGCTTATGCAAGGCCAGAGAGCAAAGCACCTGAGTTGCTCCAACCCAACAACTCAAATGCCCACCTGGCAGAGAAAATGATTCAAGGTTTTGTGGGTTTTTAAGGCCTCCTGTACAAGGGTTTTTTAAAGACCTGATCCTTAAATTTGATGTTGGCCTGAGTGTAAGTCTGAAGTGTGAGATTCACACTCCTGACAAAGGAAAGGGGCAATGGAACTTGGCATTTATAAGGAAAGCTGTTACAAGGAAAGCGAGGTATCTTAAATGTACATTGACAAATGAGGACTATAATACAATGATTTATTGCCAACGTATTTGGCAGCCTCTTTCCAGTTTAGGCTTGTTGGTTATCAGATACTTGTACACAGGAGCATAAGATGAAATAACTTCTGATGGGCTTTGACAGCTCTTAATTAGCTGATTGCAGGATTTCTCTGCTGTTTTTATTGAAGGCACAGTTCTGTGCATGGGCTCCTCTTGGAGCTGCTGCAGATGTCCCTGTGGAGCTGTTTCAAGAGCAGTGACTGTTCCCATCTTGCAGCAACGATCCATTGTCTTCCCGGGCCATGTCTTGAGACATGACAGCAGCAGCAGCTCAGCTTTTCCCTTTGCAGGGACTGATTAGTTTCCAGGTGGTGGCCATGTGAGGGTGCTGGGTGATGGTGCTCTCTGGGGCTCCATCAGCAGCTGTGATCCCTGGTGCAATTAACTGATTTCCCTGAGAGCCCCGTCTGCCCCTGCAGCTCTGGAACAGCACACTGTGATTCACTCCTCTAGAGAAACAGGATCATCTCAGGATTTTCTGATCCAGACAAGTGCAAACATCTAGAGAAGATCATGTATCAAGCCTACAGCGACTGGGAGTGACGCTCCCCAAAGCGATCTCGGCAGCGTTCCCACTTCCTGCTGCCAGCACAGCTCGTCTGAGCTATTGGTGCCATAGCAAGTGCTGGGTAAACACCAGGATTGTTTCTGCTGGATGATCTCAAAGCCCTCCCAACTGTCTGCTGAAAATACTTGCCCATTGCAAGGAAATGACTGTTTGTTTGTGTTAGGAGTCAGGAATGGGAAATGACGTGAGCACTTAACTGTTTTTCCTGGTGTTTCTAACAGGTATATTCACTGTCTCGGGTCTTATTTCCAAATGCATCCAGTGTTTCCTGCAACTCTAGTATGTAAATACTAGAGGCATGTGCATGCACATAAATATATATAAAATCAGGAAATATCTTACAGATCTTGTGTCTCCACCTGGTAAAATTTTACTGGTGCCCTGCTATGTAAACTATGCTGTAACATAATTTGATATATTCTTCCTCACTGCTGAACTGAAACTGTCCTCAGGTCTTGTTTTCCTAACTGGGATAAATCTGTGATTCTGCAGTGTGCTGCAATCTCCCTGAAGGAGAAAGAAGTCAGAATTCACACTCGTCATCCGTATTTCACCCAAGCACCAGTTTTATCTGCATCTGCTGAGTTACTCTGCATTTAATCTTTTTTTCTCTGTGTATTGCTCCTCGCTTGCCTTGACAAAGAAGTGGTCCAATGTTTTCAGTCTTTTTGGTTGATGACAAATTTTTGTTCCTGATTTCTTCGGTCAAGGTATTTTTCTAAACCAATCGTTTCTCTTCAGACTCCTTGAAAATGACTGCTGGCATCTGTGTCCTGTGATCTCCCTTCTCCACACATGTGCTGTCCTGCAGGACTGAGGCAGCTGCAAGTGTCAGACCTGGTTACAGTGACTCTGAATTCCTACAGGTGAGATTGTCACTTCTATACTTCTTCAACTGTCTGCAAAATGTGATCCTGGTCCATGACTGGAACACCAGGATATAGGGGAAAAAAAGGCTTGTGTTGGGCTTTTTTAATCAGCTTGGGCACAACAAAATGTTTAGCCTGGCTGTTGGGTGCTAAGATAAGGTACCACATGGTGCTTTTATCTCCCCAAGTTCTGTTCCGTTCCCTCACCTTTCCCCACACAGCAGCAGGTTAAACCACCTTGTGAAAATCAGAGTTCACAGTCTAGGTACTGAGGAACAGTGAAGCTACAAGAACAGAGCCCTGCAGTGGCAGGAAAACGCTGACCCAGCCACAAGCTCAGTGTTGCAGGGAAGTGCTGTGCCTGCAACACGCTCTGGCACACGGCCTTCTAACCCAGCTGGGAACCTTTTTTGGTTTTTTTTCTTAGTGACTGTTAATGTTTGACTTTATCATCTGATGCTGATAGATGACACAATCCCCGTTCTTCCAAGAATCAAACTGAAGTAGCATTATATAAGAAAAAATGTAGTGGTTAACAACTTTTTTCAACTTCTCTCTTTTTTTTTTTAAAGAAACTCTGTTTTTGCACAGTTTCTTTGTATTTCCATGATTAAGCAGAAAAGGGACCCGTAACATGCAGGGGGAAAGAAGGTTTGATTTCCAAACTTTTTTATTCATATAAGAACATACTCTATAGACTTCTTACAAACAAAGATTTGTCTGTATGAATCCAACGCAGTAATAGCTGCCCTTTTAGAATTAACATCTCGACAATGAAATGTCAAATGAAGGGAAATACTTGTTGTATGAAACAAGATTAATGTTCACCTCAAATATGAAACTGGCATTTAAGCAGGAGTTTCTGACAGAAAAGAAGTCCCTGTGGTAGCTGTGGGGGGAGGGATGTAGAGAAATGCCTTTGCTATTACACTTAGTTTGGTCTCTAAAATAGAAAAAATGGTGAATTTCATATCAGTATGAGTTCAGCTTGAGTTAATGCCATTTCCATGCATCCCTAAGAAATGAAGGGATCTGATTACAGAACTTGTTTTTATTGTCTACAATTGTGGTACAAAATGGCCGTTGCAAGAAATTATTTCCCCGGGTAAGAAAATGAGCACTCAACGATATATTGGTAATGAAGTAAGAAATTTGAGAATTACTTCTTCACCTAAAATTCATGGTTTATTTCATAGTTTCACTGATGGAATTTTTCATTTTCTTCAATGATCAGTCACGACTCTCACCTCTCTGGTATGTATATACAGAAGTGTTATGTGCCAGCCTTGGCAGGTACAACCACAAACCAAATGAGCGTTTTTACAGAAGACAGTTTGCTTTTATAGTGATCACGCACTGATGTGAACATAGACTAAAAATAACAAATGTTGTTTTAATAAGGATTTTTTACAGTAGGCATAGATATAAAAGTTTTTTCAAATTATTTTCACAGGTATCACTGAACATTTCATAGCTGTCTGTTACAGAAGCACCGCAAAGTGCTTTGAGTCTTTCATTATTATACACAGTTAAAATATATTACACTTCTGAAGGTATCTTAAATCACTGAACAGTTTTGCTAGCATCTTAATGAGCCAAATGGGAGTAAAAGGCAGTCCACATTCATGATGTGAATATACAGTAAGGTGTTTGACATCCTATGAACTCATTGCTCATGTTCTCAAAATAACCATGGTGATGAGACCTGAAAGACAAGAATTAAGAACCAAACACTTTGATTTCACTCAAAACATTTAAAATAAAGAGTTTACCCTGCTACAGGCCAGAAAATATGGTAAATGTGCATAAATACATGCAGAATGTATATATACACTTAAATATTAGAAGTATGGCTCCAAATTTTGATGTAGTCAAAAAATCAATGCTGAAGTGTGGTGCATGTAATAACTGAATGTCAACAAAGATATAAATACTCCAAGCAATTACTGATCTCTCTACTGGAAAATCTTAACACTGAACTTTTGACTTGGGTAAGTGTAACACTAGCACCCAAACCCCATTTTTCTTGGGGGCCAGTTATGGGTAGTGTCATTCAAATGCTGAATCATCAGTAAGGCAGATTAGTTGAAGGCTCCAAGGCTTTTTTTCTGCTCAGTGCATAATAACTGATCAAAGACCAGTTTTAGACAAAGATGTTAAGCTTCCTTGTCAGTCTGCAGAGGGAGCTTTCAACAGACTCTTTGTTGTGACCTTTAAAGGGGGAAGAAAAAAAGAACTGCTCTGATAGAGGTTAAAAACAATTAAAACCAGATGAAAACAGGAAATAGGGGCTAATAAACTTACTCATGACACACTGCAAAGTTCATTTTAATTATGTGCTGATACAGGAAAAAGTGCAAATCTGCAGTTCTTAGCCATGGGTTATATTACACAAGGTAAGGGAGGAACATAAGGGAAGAACATAAGGGGGCTCCCTGAATTCCAGCCTTATGTAACATCAAAATAACAATTTATCAGTTCTTGGGCAATCTCACTTTTTTGCAGGCTCAGATGATGTCACTGTAACAGCCTTTCACTTCAGAGAGCTCGGCTAAAGCCTACAGATCTCACCATGGATAAAGACATTTCTGAGACTATTTTATCTCCTGCCACTCCATACTGATGGAACTTGGCTACTTTATGAAGATGGTGAAGGCAGAAGCACAACAGAACAGAGCTGCAACACTGCCTTCCATCAGATCAGCAATTTATCCCTTAAAGAGGAACTACAGCTCAGCTATTTATTAAGATCTGTATTGGTTCAGACAACCAGTGCTCCCACAGCTGCTGGATCCTCAGCTTGGATCAATTCCATCATCGCAGAGGAACAGCAGAGGCTTCTGTAACACTTGTACAGGGACTTCCAGACAATAAAGGGTTTAATTCATTTCTGTTAATCAAATACTTCTCAAATATCATATAGTCATGTTGGTGTGGTATAACAACCCTTGCCAATTGGATTGCTCCACAATCCAGTTGTACTTCCTTGTGGAAGAAAGTGGTTTCAACTTCTCAAGAGCAATTGACTTTCTACATGAGCAAGAGTTGCACACAAAAGAATCTGTCCATGAACACTAAAAATGCTGCCAGCAAAGAAGTCAAAACCTGTCAAAACTTCATATGGAATCAAGACAGGTTCAGTTGCTGCAAATGTATAAAGTCAAAGGGCTTAAAACTGTAGCTGGCACCAGCAGAATCTGGAGTGATTTTCAAAAGCAGAGATAAAAACAAAGTGAGGATTACTGCAAGGTCCTGATCTGAGAATCCATCAGCATCAGTTTGGGCAAAGAGCCACAAGTGAGATTTCAAACCACTTCAGCAGATGGACCTTTGTGAGTCAGCAGAGAGTGTGCATGAACCAACAAGAACTTGCACTTTTCCCCATGACTACCTCACCTCTAGCTATCAGTGTGAAGCTGCCTAGCTCTTTTCCTCTAAATCCTCATTTCTGCCAGGTAGTGGGACAGGAGAATTGAGTTTAGTGTGACTGTTCTTCAAATCTGAAATAGTTATAGAGAAATAGTCATAACAAATGAAACGTGCAACTCATCTATGCTGGCTAATGCAGGACCAAGTTACAAATCAGGAAGAACTGTGGATGGCAGTGGTCTCAGACAGGGTTTACAACAGCTTACTGCTACACATAGCAACTGCTTATTAACCAGGTACTGAGAATGAAGCCTTAAAAAACAGCTCATGGGGGCTGGAGGGAGAAACACAGTAACGCATTCTACAGTCTGCAATAGAGTAACTATTGCAATGCAAGAGTAAGAAACAGCACATTCTATTCAGGTTTGTTGGCAGATGACTGTTGTTGGCCCATCATCAAATAAAGCTGAAATTAGCACGTAGGGGCCTGTGTGCAATAGGTATCAACTCAAATCTGGTCTAAAACACTTACAATAAATAATTTACCCTGCTATCACCATGGCTGCAAATTAAGATCTAAGCCAAGATGCAAAACAAAATGTAACGTGGTGCTTTGTCTCCATCCAATTTCCTGAGGCCACTGGCAAAGACAGGCAAAGTTTTCCAAACTCATAGATGTTGCAGGAAAACATTTATAAAATCGAAAGTACTTACCTAAAACATAAGCAGCTACTAACTTTTGATTCACACTTAAGTGGAGGTAGAGAGGCACCAGGGATTCCATTTCCCCCAATGTAGGTAGCATTAGTGCTGCGACACACACTACTCCAAGGAAGACTGTGAGTAAACTAGGTCCCGATGAGGCAGTTCTGTTTTCTGAAAAAGCAAGACAGCACCAACCATAAGGAATATCTAAATAATATAAATGTTAAATATTCTGCAAAAATGTCTGCAGTACATGGAAGCTGAAATATCCTCAGATATTCCTTTTTGCTCTGGAGTTTGCAGGGGTTGGAAGACAACTGTTAAACCTACCCTTCTAAACCTCCTGCATTCTGCGGTGGAGGAGGCTGCTCCCTGTTCTGATGCTGGAACTTGTTTTCACATGACTTTCCAAACCCCTCCCTTCTGGAGGAACAGAGCCTGCCAGGCCCAGTTGCTATATATACACACTCAGGACAGCTGGATGTCTCAGCAATGCTTGAGGTTTCCCTGTGCATCCTGACTCCATTCCTTGATATGTTCCTTCAGCAATCAGTAATCAGTTAAGAGCACCCAAAAGACCTGCACAGGCAGGTAACTGCTCACGCCTCCTGAACAAAACCCGCCTGCAGCAGAAGCACAGGTTCTTGGGCCAGATGAACTCCCCTTCATTCTTTACAGGATTCAAGGGCTACACCTGAGCCAGAGTCAGTTTAGATGCCATAAATTAGTAAAATTTGAATCTTACTCTAAAAACTGTGAGAGTGAACCACTCTGACAGTCCAGGATTACCAGAACAAGGAAATGCAAACCACAGACAATAAAGACTCCTTCATAGTCTTTATTGCCCTGCACTTTAACAGCTGGAACCTACTCAAAGGCCTACTGTGTCATCTTTGAAAAGAGCTGTTAACATGTTAGCTGAATACCTCTAACCAAATCCTTAAGACCCATTGGAAAATAGCCAATGTTTTTATCAACTTCTCCTATCCTCAGCGACTAGCAATATGTGCTCTATTTAAATTCCATAAGTCTCTTATTTCTAGGTTGTAGGTTACATGCAAAGACTGGAGTTTCTTTGTTTACTGCTTTTCTGTAAGTAAGCAATATAATGTAGTCAACAAGGTTTTTAAGCAGAGAAATAGCATTTGGATTAAGACCAGTATCAGATTGTTCAGGATGGCTCAAACCTCTTTCCTGGTACAACTATCACAGGAACATTTTGTTCTGTGAGCCCAGAGACCTTTGTAGGTTTGCTTTAACTCTGTATCCTACTAATATCTCTTACGAGGTTTCTTTTAATAAGAAGTCTTTCACCAGCCAACAAACTCAGTATAAATAGCGAAATAGATTCATTTTAACAACATGAACACTCACAAGGAGGTTCATCTATTTTCTGGAATTGATTTTTGTTGTCCTGAAAAATATAACAGTGACAAGAACATTTCAGCATAAATCAGTAAAAGTAACAAGACTGTAGACCATCAAGAATCAGTTTAGATTCATTTCAGGTACAACTTGACACTTTTTATCCTACCCCTTCAATTTAACTGTCTGGCCCAGGTTTTCAAGACTGTTGATTCACTTCCTCACGTATGAAACATGCAGAGTTTTCAGCCACCAACTGTGCTCTTCTGTTCTTGTGGGACAGACAAAGGAATGGGCGGAGAACAAGGAGCACTTTAGAAGATGTTCTGGCAATATTTCCTGCTCATCAGGAAATGGGGGATTAAGGGTTTGGAACAAACTCAGAAGGGGCATATGTCTTGAAAGAGCCCAAGGGAAAAAAAACCTACCATCCTTTCACAGATAAATTCCCATTGCCTGTATGAGAACTCCTGCTCCAGAGGAACAGTGGATGCACTCTCCAAGGTATGACATGCAAACACAGGGCAGCAAAGGGTCTTGATTGATGAAGACAGTATAAACAGCATAGCCACAGTTTGGCTTCTTGCATACTGTCATCCTCAAGTGATAAAGACAGCAGTCTTACAGGTAAGTAAAAAGAATTATTTTAAAATTTATTTCTGTTTATATTTAAAAAATATTTTAAGCCTAGTCTTTCTAGTCACTAGAGCTATTCAAAACTGATTCAGAACACAGGAGGGGTAAAAGATTTCAGCTACCTGGTTGACACAAAGTCTGCTCAAAAAAGACACTTTCAGTCAGGTGTTCTTTTATTCGTTTTTCCTCTTCTTCCTTTTGCTGTTGTTGTTCCTTTGCAGATGGAAGCAGAGTAGCAATAATCTCCTTTCTCCCTAATGCTTTCCTCTGGCTCTGCTCAGACACTTGGAGACGGAATTTATCTATGACACCATAGTAAGAAGCCCGAACATCTCTGTGACGAATCACACTGCAGAGAAAAACAACATTTTCAAACACATGAACTACTAAGAAGCATGTCCGTTGTGGAATTACATCCTATATCACAAAGTTTGCCCTCTGTCCCCCTCCTCCAGATAAACTGGAATAATCCAGACCTCCATTACCTCCTCCATCACTCAATGTTCTTGAAGACTTGATCTTACCTCCTCTCTCCCCCATCTCCTCTCAAGCCCATCTTTGCCTCAGTCTGAGGCCCAGCTGCCAACTGATGAAGCAACAATTACCTGAAAGATGCCTCCTCCTCCTGTATCAAAGTTGTTTGATGCTGGCCAATGATTTTAAAAGGTATGAGGGGACTGGAGCGAACAGGGAAGGAAAGGAGTTGGACAGGTGTTCGGCAAGCAAAGTCCAGCTCCTTGAGGAAACCAGGCTCAAAGCTTTACAATTCTTTCTCAGAAGCAAAATTCATTTGCTCTATGGACAAGAGTCAGATAGGGATTTTCAAAATCAGAAACCCACCATTGAGAGCATGTTTGGAACCTATAAAAAGCACAGCTTTAAAATAGTACTGATCAACAGCAAAACAGACCTCTGAGCAGTGCTGTGCTCAACTGCCTCCTCTCTGCATTCATGATTCATCATGAGAATACCTATTTAGCATTGAATAGCTACAACATTTAGGTTTTGAAGTGGTATCAGCTCTCAGGGTAAATAAGGATTTCAACTATTTTTCCAAATGTTTTTTGTGAAAGGTTATTTTAAGTTTCTAAGATAACAGCAGCTAATCTGAAGAACATACGTACAAATAAGAAGGCTGCCATCTCACGAGGGGAAAAAAATGACTGTACCCTTAGTAACACAGGATACTAGTCTTAAAATTGCTACAAGAAACCGACCTTTGTGATAATATATACATTAAAATGCTACAAGAAATGGATTTTTGTTTTTCAGTCTTCTTTTAAAGGAACTATATCACATAAAGATATCTACAAGCATTAGCACGTAGCCAGTGCTTGCAACTGGTATCTAGTTTGAATAGACTATTCAACACAGAAACAGAGACTAAGTCATCCCCTCAGCAAGAGGGCTGCAGTGATGTTTTACGTCACTTCAGAGGCAAAGGAGTGTGCCTATGACAGGCTTTCAGCAAGTGGAGTGTTGGCTGGGCAGCTGCCTTCACTAAAACAAAAAGCTTTTTCCCCCCACAACCTTAATTCATACAGCTCTCAGCGTATCAGCACAGCAGATCAACTCCGATTTCTTCCTTTAACACTTCCTTTTAAATTGGTGTTCCTACTCCTAGTACCATGGTGCTAACTACCAACCTAAACAGAATCTTTACATAACACTGTGCTAGGAGAACATGTATCTGCTGCCAAGCAAGGAGATATTTTCTGCAGACCCTTATAAACAGATACATTCTCCTGTTTCTTTTTAGAGATCATTGCATAATTGGAAGCTCTGTAGAATATCTGTTTATCTGGCAAATGGCCACACTTGCATAGTACTGCTCATATCCTAGCAGTAAACACTGTCCTTAGACAGCAACCACTGGAATGGGATGGGGGGTTTTGCTGCACAAAAAAATCCCCTTGGAACATGTGTATGTCTTATTTTCCTTTATTTAATAAAACCCATTTGTTTAACCAAATGTAATCAAGCTTGTGTAAATGTCTGCTAAAGATTGGAATAGCTCACTGATACACTGGTATATTCTGATCTGTTTTGTTCCATTTTTAGCATAGTTGCCCCTGCTCACTGAAACTTTCATAGAAACTAGTTCCATGTTTTGAACTAGTTTTTTTCTAGTTCCATGTTTTAAACTTCCTTTCTATTTGGTGAGTCCTCTGAATTTTTCCAATTGCACCTAAGGAAAACAGTCTACAGGAATAAAGAGCCATTCCCCAAGCACACTTATTATTTATCTGACAAAAGGTTTCTGTATATGGCCATTTGTTAGCCAGAGATTCCAGGTGGTGTTTTACAGTTTGAAAAATGTCTATTCAAAAAGTTTGGTCTGCTCTTTTAGGTACTTCAGACCTTCTTCAGCTGTATCTGTACATCAGCACAGAAATAATGTGGCAAATAGAAGATAAAAAGAGTTGGTCTATTTTAGCTTATACACCTACTCTTCTTCAGCTTTCAGCAGCCTACAGACCCTGTACATTACTGTGGTCACTTAAGCAGCCTCCTTCTGTTCTGAGTTACTGGGTTCACACCTGACAGGAGAGACAAAGGGGAGACACAGAGATCTGACAATGAGAGGGGTGGTCAGGGTGAAAGGTAGGCAAAACTACCTTTATTAACATGGCCCAGGAACACGTGCTCAGTAGAACTGCATATATTTCTATTTTGCCAATCTGCAAACAAGTATTTCTCACAAACAAATCCCAGCCCTGGGGGTTTTGCTTTTCTTGTTATGTCTAACAGAAAGGTGCTCTGAGGAGTCTCATATTACTCTCATTCTTGGTTTAAAATTTACCTTACAAGATGCATTTACTGGCATTTTATTTATGCCCAAAGACAAAATTAAAGAAGGACATCTCTCCAATATCGTAATACCTCTGCTCTAGAGGGAAAGAATAGCAAAAATCAGAGCCACAAGTATACATGAGATTATTAAAACATATCTTTATCCAACTTATATTTTATAACAGGCATGCTGTCATTTACAACCTCTTAAATAACAAAAGAAATTAAGATAATAAAATGCTGTATATTAGGAAAAAACGCAACCAACTTCTACTTACATATCAACACAGCACTGAGGCTTCACTGCACCAGTAGCATCCACCACCGCATATTTATTTGGAGTAGTACAAAGAACTGCAAGGAAAAGGACAGGAGTGGTAACAAATAATGAATTAATACATCACCAGCTTCATCAACAGATACATGTAGAGACATGAGTCTGGTTTTGTCACAGATAAGATTTGTTACATGAATTATAATTGGACTGTTCAAGATCACCACCTAACCCTTAAATAGAACTTAACCTAAGAAACCCACCTTTGAATTTTAAGGCAAACTCATAGGGGTTATATAGAGTCAACACCTGCTTGTGTGTTGACTGGTCATCTGCATAAAATATAAGTTCTGTAGGAAAAACAAAAACAGGAAGATTTCCTTCCACTAACTCTGGCTGTCTTTTTTGTTGCTGCATTGGCACTGAATCCTCCTTGCTGCTTCTTGTGTTCTTATGATTTTGTATCCTCAGAGACTTCAGTTTTTGAATCGTTTAAGAATTCCAAAGCATTTTGGCAATTCTAAAGGAAAAAACAGGAAAAAAAGAGAAAAGGCAAGAAGATTATTTCCATAAGTCTATACTAAACTGAGGCAGTTAACAAAGGTGTAAAAATATAGAACGTGAGTGATGCTTGATTATGACTCTACCTCTACTTATGTTCCTTCAAAAATACTGAAAAAGAAAAAACATTTGCACTGCTTTTCCATCTATTTAACAAACTGCTACAAATAAATGGATAAGCACCTCTCCAGTGTATCATGGCAGCATTTGGGGGCCCAGTCCATGACTAGGGCTGCTTATGCTGGGTCTCTGCAACGCAAACCAAATGACAGCAAAAAGAAATCCCATCCTTGCCTCAGGACACCAACACCTGAGAAACACTAGGGCAGAAATGAGGAAATACAACGACACTGAGGCAGCAGGAGTCACTGTTTAGGCAGGAACCTTTCCATAGGGATGACCTCCCCGGATGAGGCATAACAAGTTAGGAATCTCCTCAACTAGGCACCCAGGTATGTCAAATCCCAGGGATTCAGAACAAAGAAATGGGGAACACCTTCATGCCTTGTTCAAACTAAACTCCCTGTTCCAACTGCACAGTTACAGGCAATGAATGGAAAAATGACTGGAATGAGTAACACCAAACAGATTTGGGATTTACTATTTTATTAAGAGACTACAGGTTTTCTTCCACCACTGCCTCTAACCAAAGTACGATCATCACAATTCTCCCTCTGACACCCCTCACAGTTCTGTTTTATTTTGAGTGACATTCCAGAATTAAACCAGAACCCATGACCCAACCAAGAAACAATCCCAAATGTAATTCATAAAATAAAATTAAGGCCAGACTCCTCAGCACACATACCATTGACTTTACACATGACAGAGAGAACAAAGTCTTCTCCTCCCCACAAGAACGTCATATTTCACTGCAGTTTCTACAGGTTAATTATCAAACTGAAGGTGTCCTTTGAGGTCTAACTTTACAGTAAAAAATATTAAAAGAACAAAAAGTTCCTACTGACTCATTAGATGTCATTTCTACTTCCCATAAAGCTTTTTAAAACAAAGTACATTTCACCTGTTCTCCAGCCCAATACACTGGTTTAGTTGCACCTTAAAGAATTTAGTTTCTGAAATTTCTAGCAGCAAAGAGCCCAAACATTATGAACAATCTAAAACAAACACTTGTTTCTGCATTCTAAACATCATGATGATCACATTTCCAAGCACCAGATACATATTCCATACTTGAAACATGACACACATTCATGTGTTTACTAAAGTATATCCGTCATACCATCAGATTTACAGGTTCTGATTCTTATTCACAAACTAAGCTTTCAAATTTATTTATTTAGTTATTAAAATAGCAAATTATCCCTGTAGAATTTAAATTCATGGATCTCACAGGAATGTCTTTCCCCATGATCCAGTTTCTTTTCAGAGCACAGGTTTGTTTCCACTTCACTGAAATGCTACTAATAATATTCTGAAAACAAATCCCCAATGATAGTGTTCCAAGCTGAAGTTCTGTTACCTTATTAAGAAGAGTCTAGAAAAAGAAATGGCTCTCTAAGTGGCAATTTGGGCTCTGAGTGCTTCTTGGAATTATGGTGAATCCCTTTTGTTTCAGAAGAATCAACAAACTCTGGAATGACTTTGTACAGCAAGTGTAAGTATTATTTCTTGAACAATTTCAGGTACTATTGCAAAGTGAGTTTCATTGTTCCATTCAAACATATTAAGACTATATGAAAAGGTAATGTGGAAAAACTGCCGGCTCGTAGGAATACAAAATAACTTTTGATGCTTGTCATAGGCAGAAGATTAGGAATTATTTATTTAAATTTCTTCTACCGAAGTTAGCTCAATGCAGTATGCAGTAAGAATATGCTGGAATCTTTGGTTCTCATACCTGTCTACACTGTGCACATCATGTGTAACAGAAATACAGGCAAACTTTGACATTAACAAAAGGGACTTTTTCAAATAAATATTTTAAGCTACCATAAAACCAACAACAAGCTACTGCTACACAACTTAATTGACTATATTTAATAAAATTTTCAAGTATCATTTATAACAATCAGTATTATTTTGATGCTTTAGTTTTTTATTTAAACACTGCACATGTTTCATTCCAATTCCTGGCTTCATACCACATCTCCAGTTTCTTCAGCTCAGTCCATGGCAAGTGTTCAGTGTCCAAAACCCCACAATTCTCAGTATCAGTGGAGGTATGCATCCCTATGCCTATCAACAGGCTCACTTCTGTTACACATCTGTGGAAAACAGTGCGCAAACCGCCCAGGATTCCACAACCTGCATGCGGAAAGCCACCAATCTTAAAAAAGTATATCCCATTATTGCTTCCTTTTCCTATTTAACTTGGCTGGATGAGGAGCTACCGCCCAAACTGGCAAAAGTAACGTCTGGCAAACCCAGGCCTATAGTAGACACATTTACTGACACAGCAGTGTCATTCAGGGTATAAATTTCTGGGTTCCTAAGCAAGCAACCAGTATCCTTTCTGAGACAACGATTTTAGCTTAGAAGTCACCTTGCTGGGACATCTCACCAAGTGACAGTAGCAAAAGCACTTTTCCCAAAGACTGATTGATAAACCACACACATGCTAGGGAAATGTGATGGTTTAGTATTGATAGTCTTGATAACAGCACACCTTTCCCATCAATGAGAAACTGCCAACACTTCTACAGATAAAGTTTGTATCACCACAACTTCTCTGCCCAGATTAACCCCACAGCATGGTGAGAATAAGGTCACGTACCCCAGACAGTACATGAACAGAAGCTTGGCTGCCACTCTTCTGCACCTCCACTACACCACAACCACTAAATTTTGTGGTCAATAGTCACCACGATTACTTGCAGCACATAAAGGTAAGCACAAGCAAATCTGTCCCAACCCAGGATCTGTGGTCTCAGGCCTGTGATTTGCACTGCATAGATGGGCTGATCCCAGCAGCCCCGATAAAATTCCCGCAGGAGCAGGGATCTGTCAGAGGTAACACTCGCCAGGGCCAGCGTGTAACACCTGAATAATGCCAGCTCATTTCCCAGTGCTCTTTGAAGTCCTGACAAACAATTGTCACTGATATTTTTTCAGCACAATAAGGATCTTTCCTCCCTGAAGTTACTAAATATATACTGCTGGTGTCACAATAGCACAGCTCTGCCAGTGTTTCCTTTGAAATCCCTTTCTTCATAAATTTAACTTGACAGAGAAAAACACGAAGTGAAACGTAACTTCTCTCCAGGGTCAGAAATAACATCAATTGTGATTTGTTTTTACTTAACAAGTATCTGCTGAATAAATAAATCAACTGAGGAACTTTTTTGTTCCCATTTTAACTTCCAACAGCCTCATCACCATGGCTTCCCCATGCATTTGTTGGTTGTTTTTCTTCATAATAACTGCAAATAACTCTACAGAATGTCATCGGGTAAACACTTCATTCAGAAGAAAACCTCCTTACAGTCATGTCTCCACACTGCTGTTTTAAAAGTTGCCTAATTACAGTGTAATCTACTTTTGTTACATCTCATGATCTACCCCCTAAATCTATACAAGTCTTTCTACACTATATACTCAGTAAAATTGATGCCTTTTGAGTGCATATTTACAAAATAAACCACAAAGTCTTCTTCAAAATTCCATCCTATGCCAAGCTGAGCAATCACTTTAAGCTACATGCAAATGCAGCACGGGATCTGAAGCACTCCATAAACATTTTGTTTCTCCAAAATGTTTTGAAGGCATCAACACACACTTACGCAAACCAATGTTTAAACTACCTGCAATTATTTGGGAGCGTCACCCAACGAGAGCACAGAGCCAGTAACCAGGATGGCTGGATTCCATTATTGCTAACTCTGTCACTGACACTCCATGACCTTGAGCACATTGGTTAACCTCACCTCAATTTGCTGATCTATGAAGGCACATATTCTGCAAAGTATTTCAGTAGGTGGACAGTCCTCTTTGAACTGGCAGAACTGCTCTGATACTTTGCAAAACTGCTACTGTTTACCCCTTCACAGGATGACGAGAAATGTCATCAGTAACTGTCTCCAGGATGCTGTAAAATGAAATAGTCCCGGAGCATTAACTCCGAGCATGGATGACCACACGCATAAATCATGCTGATATTGACAGCAAAATTTATTAGGACCACATTATTTTTTTCAATGCTGAAAAGGTGACTAACAAAAGGAAATATTCAAATGCAACCAAGAGGTATGAAAAGCAGTGAAAATTAAGTAACAGCTGTGCATTGCTTCTGATCTATCCTGCTACAGGCTCACAAGAACCGTAGAGAAGACATTCAAGGGCACATGTGCTTTAGTCTCTATTTTCTCACTTTCAGTTTGTGTTTAATGCACTAAACTGGCTGATTTTTAAACGTGTATTGTGCTCATTAGCGCTGCGTGGCCCCAAACCGCCTCAGATTAACAGAGGGGAGCACTCTTCCCTGGGAGAGCGACGGGAGGAAAGGCGTTCCGAGCCGTGCCTACTGCCGGCAGGGCACGGCGGTAATTGCACACCCTTAATTGATCCTCTTTGTTCTCCAGCGAGGAGCAGCAGCGATACGGGCTGAGGCAGCTGCGCGATAACGGCGCCTCCCGCAGCCGGCTCGGCACCTCCGCGCCGCCCCC
>VXAD01008923.1:388767-410929 GCA_013399195.1 Dicrurus megarhynchus | reverse complement strand
CGGTGGCCTCGGTACCGCGGGGTTCGGCGCCGCTTCCCCCGCCCGGGCAGCCCTGCGGCACCGCCGGCTCCCCGGGCAGCGGGGCTTGTGCGGCCGGCCCGGCGCCCCTCACCTGCAGGGAGGTGTTTTTTGATAATGCTTCATCTCATCTCACGGTTCCCGAGGTCTGACCCTGTCCCGGAGGCGCTCCTGCCCCTCTCCCGACTCCCGCTGCGCTCGGGGCCGCCGTGTGTTCTGCCCTGCGGGGTCCCAGAGCAGCTCGGGCTCACCTGGATGCCGCCCATCGCTGGCAGGTCCCTCGGTGGAAGGGTCGGCGAGTGTCACCCCTGGGCTGAATCAGAGCAGAAGTATTAGCGAGCCGACCATACAGGCGTGACCGTCTGATCATCCAACAGGACGCCTTAAATGGGACACACTGTCCCGGTAAACACTTCCATGCTGTTACCTTTGTTCTTTATTCCTCTTATTTACTTAATGTGCTTTCATTCAATTAGACTGTTTGTGGACTTCAGCTCGTATTATGAATTATCCACTATATCATCTTCCCTTGGGTTTTTTTCCCAACTTCCCCTCTGGATAATACAAACAAATCCATGTGTAATCACCACCCAGTATCATCCCAAACTTCAAGATCTTTAATGCAGCAAAATGTTTTTGTTGCAAGTCAGGTGGATAATTAAGGTTTATATTGAGCCACCCAGTACAGGATTGCAAAATCTTTTACCCATTACCAAGCTTTACCCCTCGGTGAAATGACCACACATCCGTGGTGAAATAAACACAGCAGCCACGAATGTTTCACAATAACAACATGAAAAAATCCAGAACAAGAAGTAACATATTTTGTCTATTTAAAATCATGGAAGACATTAAAAAATTCTAAAAATTATATTTTCTAACTTAGGCAAGATGTGTGTATTAGCACTCACCTTTTTCTGCCGATCTAATGGTTCATTAAGAAGTTCAGTCTTACAGCCACAAATTACATAATATTGTTAAATTATTATATATATAAATTATAATCTTGTCAGAATTTCTGAAAATGTATGCAGTGAAAACTGGCAAAAATATTTTGTTTCTTGATGAGTGTAAATCAGTTCAGATTTTAGCATGTTTAAAAATAAACTGGAATTCTTGTTTTTAAAAAGATTATCAGACTTCAGCCTTTCAGGATACGTTCAGAAATTATTATGATTTTACTGAGAGTTAATCCAATGAAGGGTGTTCCTGATTTTGGAAACCTGTCTCAGGAGAAGCAGCAGACATAAACATGCTTCAGAGATATTCAAATTAATAACAAACAGAATGATCAAATAAAAACATAATCTAAAATGGCTAGACTTAAAAGCACTTTAATTAGACAAATTGGTATTTTCCAGTTCATCCAGTTCATTTACAAAGAAAGTTCAGACTCTCTAAAAGCAGGTTTTATGTCCGCCTCTGTAAGTTTCCCAGGATCCAGCTTTTTTCTGTCACACATTCGATAAGGTTTGTATCCACCTGTTGAAAATCAGGAATCCTGCTGGTCTCCTTCCTCTCCCACCCATCGATCACTACAGCTAGTGTCCAGGTTACTTTGTGATTTTTAAAAGCCCTGCGTTAACTCCAATTAAATGTGAAAACTTGTATGCGTGCGAGTAGGACTCGGTGGTGTTCTGTCCTTGCTGCTGGTGCTGATGCCTCGGAGAGCTCAAAGCCCCATCCCTGACAATTGTGCAGTACCGTGCCCTTGGGAGAGACTCTGCCCATCCCAGGCATTCCTAAAGGTCCGTGTGTGCCATGGCTGTTGAACCAGTGCTGACATGTGCTGAAACATCCCAGAGCTGTTTGGTTTGGGGCACGCAGACAGCCTGGCTTGGCACCGTCTCGCTGCTCTTCCCGTGCCTCGCAGCCAGGCTCGCTGCCTCCGGAGATTGAAAACGATGGAGAGGGTGAGTGCGGGGTGCCCAGGGCCGGGTGCTCTGGGAAGGCTGCTCAGCTGCGCCGGGGGACATGGAGACTGCTGCCCTGTGTGGCAGTAACTGGGAGCATCTCAGATCTGTGGGAATTTTTCTTTTATCTTTAGGTCGTTGTTTCTTTTGCTTTCTCCTTTTTGGGCTGCTTTATTCTGCCCAAATAATTAATTATTTCTGGGATCAGAGGCAGGTTGAGGTTACATTCCTTGTTACGATGCTGGTAGAGCAGGGAAAAGATGAGAGGAGAAAATGTGGATGATGAAGACAACAGAAATACAAATGCAAAGGAGCAGAGACTTAAGGTGCAGCAAAGAATCTGCAACAAGTTTATCAGGTCACCTTAAGTATGATTCAAGGTGTAAAAAAATGTTGTTCCTGCAGCCTATATTTGGTCCTCTGATTTTTTACCTACCTTAGAAACCGCTGTGAATTACCTAAAAGCATTGGCTAGTCTTCTGTTACATAAAATATTGCCTCCTTACAGCATGAAACCTGACTGTGGAGTGTGCAGGGATTAAATGCTCCTGGATGACTCTGTGGTGGCTTTGGTTGCTGTGGTGATTATCCATCTGTTTAAATACTTCATATGGGAGATTCAAAACTCATTTATTATGGAAAAGATTTTCTTAAGTTGTGAGAAACACAGCATTATGCCTGATTCTTGTAATTTTACACACTTGACTTGGCAGTATACTCCAGTTCATCTGCCATGGCATAAGGACATGGTGTAGCATTTATAAACAAAAGGTACCATACTTGGGTTCTGTGTTCACCACTAGCCCAGTGGGCCTGGAACATTGGCACGGGTGTGCTGGCCCGTGCAGTTGCAGAGGCTGACTGCAAACACTTCATGGGGGGCCTCCTTTAATGAATCCTCAGTCTGAAGAAGACACACAGAATAAATTATTTGTTTACAAAGTCTGATATGAAAACAACGTGCGAGCAGATAGGAGAGAACTGAATATTTTATATATCTGAATCTTACCAATAGGTCATAATGCATTTAATTCTTACTAGTGAATATTCTTAATGTGATGTTTTGTTTTTCTTGACAGTTCCCTTCTCCATGGCACAAAGTGGCAGATCCTCTTTGGCTTTGAAGTAACTCAGGAAAGGGAGTGACATATCTGCCTTGCCATTTGCACTCATGTTGTCTTTCTGCAGCAAATGATTGGAGTTTTCTCTCTAGTTAATACCAATTTACTAAAAAGTCTCCATAATAGATGTTTTTTTCACTTTGAAAGACTAGCAGAAGAAACAATATTGCATTTAAACTACCACCTTAAAGCAGCATACATGTTCTCACAACAGAAGAAAGAATTTTTCAATCTAAATTGTCCAAGCTGTTCTTGTAACTTTAATTCACCAGCAAAAATTGTTTTGTTTTTTTTTAACTTGCTTATGTGGCAGGTTTTCAAATTTCCCCCCTCCAGTGGCAGCAAGCTGTATTCCCATTCCCTGTCACTGGGGACTTAGATGTATTCGTGTGTATTTTTTGTGTCAGAGGTTAGACTGTTTGTTTTTATGACTAATGATGTGGACCTTGGGAGCCACATATCTAAGCACCGTTGAGGAAATATCTAGACTTCTGTTAAAGTGTAATCCCTTTCAGGGCATGCCTATACAGGAGAGTTAAAGACAGCTCAAAGCTCTCTCTGCCCATGCTCCCCACTGGCTGGAGCCAAGCCAGCTCCATCTTAGGAATCTTTTAGCTCAGCTCTCTGCCTGTGCTGCTGGGTCTCTGAGATGTGCCTACGGGCGTGGTGAGCACAGCATGCCTGAGAGCCACATTTGCAGCAGAACAGATACAATTATTTGAGGAAAATACATCCTAAAGTGTCACTGTCTTTAAAATACTAAATGTAAACAAGGGCAGGTTTCATGCATGCTCAGTGAATAAGGCTAAGTGTAAGATCTAAGGGATCAAGTCCCTCTCAGGTCTGGTACTGAGTGAATTTTGCCCAAAATGTGCTTGCATTATACTTCAGACAGGCATCAGGGTTCACTTCCTTGTATTTGGTGTCTTACAGTTCTTCATGTGAGAGCTCCTGACATGCTGTGCTCCTAAGCTGTATGAAAAAAGCCATAATTGAGTTTTAGACACCGTGGTATTTATAATAATTTTGAAACCTCAGAGACAACAACCATTTAGAGGTTTACAGACAGTCATCATCTTTATGAAGTGTAGGCTCTATTTCTGCATTGTCTGCAGGACCCTGCTGAGAATCTCCATGTCCTGCTCATTGCAAAGCTGCAAACCCAGCATGGGCTCTACTTTTTTCCAAGGATGTGCGCATACATCTCTTACAAATAAGCAGTTATGGTTGTTTCATTAGACCTCTAATAGCATCTCTATTTTATTTTCCTTTCAAAGATGTTTATTCAGTGTTGACACATATTTATAATATCATCTCAACAGTAAGAGTCTATCCTGTCAGATTTACAGCTATTATAAAATATGATGCTATCTGCATACAAATGGATGGTGGGAGCCCTACAGACATTTCCCCTATTATTACTGCCTAAGGAAGCAATAAAAATTTAACATTTACCATTGGGAAACACCTGCAGAGATTAAATTAAAACTAGATTATATGCTTATCAGTTATATGTTACAAAAGCAAACTCTATAGAGATTAACATAAAAATCATTGTTATCAAAATCTTATTAAAAGCTTCAGTTAATACGCTCCATTTTGCACCTCTGCTGCTCAAGCGTTCTCCATGTGTGACTTATTGAGTCTTTGTGCAGCTGTAGGCAGGGGAGGCAGGGCAGCCTCACCGACAGCTTTGCCATCGCCTCAGCAAACGCTTGCCCTGATATTTGGATTTGTCGTTAAAAGCTGACCACAGGTACCATTTGTCCTTCCCTCTCTGATCCCAGCCGCTCTCTGAAGGGCTCTCCACGCTCTGCTTCTTGAGCATGGTGCCAAGGCAGGCTCCAGGCTTCCTCGTGGAGTTCTGCTGGGAATTACTCTGGAGAGCACCTGTCCTTCCTGCTGAACTTGTTCCTTAGTATGGTCAGCAGAACCAAGACAAGGGATTTTAAAAGGCTAGAAGTTGAGGACAAGGAGCTGCTGTTGCTGCTAAGCAGATGGTCTTGTGTTTAGTTTGTGCAGCCTTTGACACGTTGCAAACATGCTGCAGAAAAGAGAGACTTGGGAGGCAACTGAGCTGGAGTTGATCTCTGACCTGGAAATTCAAAATGCTTCTGGATTTGGGCTTTGCTGCCACCACCGATTGAGAAGCTTAGAGTGCAGATAATCTACCTGCTCTGGCTCAAAGAGGACACGCAGATCCTACCTGTGCCTGATTTGCACACACAGTGGTTAGGGTTTATTTCTCCATCTGGTATTAGAGTGACTTCTTTGACTCCAGGCATTAGAAGCAACCTGCCTTGGGCATATTCCAAATGGTGTATGGGAGGGTACCACTCATGAACAGCCTGGATTGCTTACGTGAAGGCCCAGGCCAAAACTCCCTTTGATTGTGGAGATTCTGCTGAGTTTGGTGGATCTGGGGGAGATCACACTGAGAAGAGGTTAAGATCATTGTTGCTGTGATTGTAAAATAACCAGAGTCACGTAGTTTACCAAAGGCCAAACCTGGAAGAGGATTAAGGAGTGTCAGACCATGGTTTCCTCAAGACATTTATTCTGAAGACAAATTTGATGTAGGGAACCTTCTGGTGATTTTTTCCAACCCCTCACCATCTCCTCTGGTGTGTTGTCACAGACTGTAACATTTAGTTAAGTGAATGAGAAGTGTTGGGGGAGTCCAACTTAAAAAAAACCCACAACAAGCACTTAGGTTTATAAAAATAGACAAAATAGGGCATAGACCTGTGGGGTGGGGAATGCAGAGCCAAAGTAGAGCCAAAGAAAGGGAGTAGAAATGGCTGGAGCTTGCTTTGCAGGGTAGAAAAAATGTCTGTGCAACCATGGCCTAACATTTTAAGTAATAAGGGTTTGCTGGCCCAGCTGATTTTCACTGAAATAGGTTAGGGAGTGTTGAAACAAGTATATCCAGATCAGAGGGGTGGTAACCTATTGCTGGGCAATGCTCATCAGCCTCTGGGCAAACTGGGGGAGGACTGAGCTGTCAACAGAGCTGGATTTGGGAGGAGACATGTGTCCACAGCCTGACTCCCAGCGCTGTTGCAGCCTAATCCAGGCCTGCCGTGTGCCTCTCTCTTGGAACAGCTGGAGTGTGCACTTTGCCTTCCCTCATGCCTGCAGGGACAGGCTGTACATTAGCATTTTTATAACAAGCTCTCCTTTGAGGGGAGGTAATGGCCAGACCCGGTCACTTCAGCACCAGCCATGGGCTGTGTGGAATTCTCTGTGGAAGCCTGAGTTCTGTCATTTTACTTGGACAAATCACCACATTTAACTTGGAAAGGCCTGCTCATCCTCTCTTGCTCCACTTTCAGGCTCTGAGCAGTGTGAATTATCAACAGGGGGATTTAATATTTCATTTTTCAAAAATGATGCGCATTTTTGTATGTACATACCTATAGCCAAGATGTAGAAACTCCTTAACTGTAGTCTGAATTTTCCGTCATTATTATGCTAAATAATTCACTTCTGCTGCCACTAGAGGTATAACATTCACTTGAGCAAATACCAAAGGAAACATTTAGTTGGAAACCTTGCCCATATTAATATTTCATTTTTCAAATAATGTTTTTGATATGTGTTCTTTTGGAGGCCTCAGCCTACTTTGCCTATTCCTGTTGGGAAGTCTTTCTTTTATTGAACTACAGCTGGCTACTCCTGAGATGAAATGCCACTTTGTGATTAAAGGGTACAGAATTGAGTGCTCATTTAAACTGCATAAAAAGCTAAATTATAGTATCAGTCATTGTATCAATCATCTGTGACTACCTCATGTGCAGCCTTGTACCAACACATTCGTAAGTCTCATTCCACATCAATTCTGGTGCAAATTTACATTTATTCTGAAATGCAAACATAACAAAATTTATTTTAAATTAATTTGCTTTTTCCCCCCCATGTAATAACCAGTTCTCAGATATAATCTCCCTCTTGAAAGTCATGAAAATGTCAGTGGGGACAAGGGTGGCAATTAAGTTCCCAGATTTCCTTTGGCACTGGTAGGAGAATTGCTGCATAACCTGGGGTTTTACAGCAGACCTGCAGCGCCTACATGGTCTGAGTGCAGCCCAAAGGATGGCTCAGCTCAGGGGTGATGGCTTGTTGTAAGGGGTCTAAATGACACCTGGCCACAACCTGCTGGGGACATAATCTTTGTCTGTTCGAAGTTTGTAACCTTTCTTTCAAAATGTTCTGCCACACTCAAAGCCAGGCTCTGCTCCGCCGGTGCTGTGGAGCCTCGGGGAGGTTTCTGTGGGCACTGTCTGCTGTGCCACCACCAGCTCTCCCCGCTGCCTTCCACAGGGCCCCCTTTGCCTTCGCACTGCAGTTCCATGTGCTGCTTCCCACCTCCCCCTCAGCTGTGCCCGAGCAGCACAGCCCAGCCAGATGCCAGCGCCAGCTCAGGAGTGAGAGTGGGGACAGCGAGTGACACCAGTCGGAGCTACAAACCTGCGTGGAGAGCAAGCCCCAAAACAGCTTTCCTGCCATGTTCTCCTTGCAGGACTGCACCCACCTCGCTCCAGGAAGAAGTGGAAGACAGCAGGAAACAGCACCAGGAACGCTGGAGGGAGAGATCTCTTTCACCAGTTTTGTGAAGTTTAATTTTTTAGTTTGGGTAAAATTGCAGCGTTCAGAAAATAAAGGTGTGATGGTTAGACTAAAACATGGGCTTTAATTCAGAATCCCCTGAACTGCAGCATGGTGTACCCCCTGCTTATAGGCACTGCGCTACTTGTCACAGGGAAATTATTTTGGAGAGAAAATATTGAAACAAGACACCAGCTGATCTCAGAAGTTTTCCTCTAAAATGAAATTTTGAGAAAATTATTGATTGCTTGAAGCATTTCATTACAGTAAAAGTGGGCTTTAGCTGGGAAAGGTGTTCCCAGCATAAGTGAAGCACAGATCCTCATAAAACTTCTGGCCTAGTGCAGTCTTTCTCCAATACAAAACTAATAGCACAGTTCAGTATAGACCACATTCATATTGCAGTGGTTATTTTTAGTTTCTTTCTACTTTTTGTAGTAATACTGATAAATTCATCAAAGCCTTATTACACTCACAAGAATTTTTTTACTAAGAGAAACAATGTACAGTTGGCATACTTTGGATTATATTAGGATAAAAGTCAATAAAGTTATACCACTGAAATTATAGCAATGGGAGATAAAAAATAGATCCATGGAATTTATTGAAAACAACAGCACTGCTGTCTGACCTTATTTCTGCCCTCTACACAGTCATTAGCAAGACCGTGCCATTTATTTACAGCTTCCTTCTATTGCAGGCCCAATCTTAGGCAGTAAATTCGATTGCAGAAGTATTTTCACTGAAACAGTTGCATTTAGGATAAAGTTACCAACATACTTTCTCCCAAAAAATCTAGAAAATGCGTGGCAACCTTGTATGCTTTGTGCACAATTTTGATAACTCTTCCCAGTGATACAACTTAGAGTCAAGTTGACCTTTATGGGTTTCACAACTAAAGCAACAGTTACACAAAAAGGATGAATGAGCAACAACAAAAGAGAAAGGCTGGGATCATATAATCTGAACACCAGAATTGCCTGCATTTATACTTTACTATTTCAGTGAGGGAGGCAGCACTGGACAGTGGTAAAGTTCATAACTTTAAGTAAGGAAATGGAGGTTCTGCTCTCATTTCTGCCTTTTATTCCCTGTATTGCCCTAAGTCATTTAAGACCAGACTGCAAATGTTACCCTAGATTAAAAAGGCAGAAAGCATACATTTAAAAAAAAAACAAAACATAAAGCAAACCAAACTTGTTACCAATAGTCAGAATTCTGCTGAATGGTGAAGAAAAGGGGGCATGCAGCAGTCAAGGTGATTTTTATGACAAAAGTGCCTTTGGCTCCTACTGATTAGACACTGACTTCTTCCTCAGTGAATGAGAATAAAACACTGACACCATGTGAAGCATGTTGGATGTGAGTTGGTTTATATGACTGTTAACAGCTGGGACTAATATTTGTCACTAAACTAAAATATTGGCAACTACACAAGTTGAGAGTGTCTCTGTTGCTCAGTCTTGCTGGTTGGTTATGCTCCCTGCTTTAGATTTTTTTGGGATACAAAAGGCTCCATTTTCACACAAACTAATAATTTAATTATTATGAGAGATGTATGACATGCCCATAACCATGGCTGGTAGAAGTGTTTCAATTTGTTATGATCCTAGACCAGATCTGGGCTCATCTGGAGAGCTTCTCCCAGCATGGCAATACTTGGTTTTTACACGACTTTCTTTCCTTTCTCTGCGGGATTCTGGGGAAGGCATCTGGGATGGCTTAAGGAGCTGAATAAAGTTTGGGTCCCCTTGAGGGAGTAGGAAAGAGTCCCTAGCCTTTGAGGCCAGAAATTCATACTTTCTTCACTGTGTTTGCAAAAATTGAGCTGTTTGTGCCTCTCTCCCAAGGTTCAAAAAGGAAGGGACTCTTTTAGAGAGGCAGCAGATTGGCCTCAATGCCATTCAAGCCAACAGAGTTTTTGTTCAGTTGCTGTATTTGAGGCCTAACTAATTCTGATTTTAACTGTTTTTAAAATATTTCTGCACTAACAATGCAGAATATTAGCACACATAAATCTGTGGGGCTTGCTGTAACAGTTTGCTTATCATTTCATTGGCCTCAACAGCAATAAACAATAGTGTTTCCAGAGGGAGAACTGAGTTTTTCTGTATGTTGTGCTAGTTCTTGGTTCAGGATTTTTTTTCACTATTGTCTATTAAAATTTGTTTTGTGGCCTGTGTGACACAATGACTGATTCTGAAATCCTCTGATGTTTTTTGGAAATGCAATAGAAGCAATTTCCAGCCCATGTTGCAGGAAATTTGCATGTGCCAATGAATAAAAATTAAGATGAAGCAGGATGTGTGGGAAGACCTGGTAGTGACAGAATCATTCCCAGCTGCTTTCCTGGTTGCAGAGTAATCACAAAATGAAGATTTTTACCAAGCTTGTTTAAATCCTCATCACTGGATTTTGGAAGGATGTGGCCACTGCCAGCTGCCCTGCTGAGTTATGTGTATGTTCTGTACCTCTGGAAAACTCATGATTAGGCTCTGACCAGAAGACAAGCCTCAGTGAGAAAGAACTGTCACCAAACCCCTAAAGCCCACTGTCTGCAGAGTCCCATTTCTTAGATTAGCTGGCTTTGTTTTAATGGCGTTAAGGAAAAGCTCTGTTTGGAAGCAGAAGGCAGAGTGTGGCCCGGGCCTCTGAAATCAGATTGCACTCTTTTGCCTATCTACTGGGAAAGGAGCAGCTGAGGATAAAGCTTGCACACAGGCAGCTCTGTATAGTGTTTCAAGGAAAGCTTTGGAAAAGATAAGATTCTCATTTTGTACTTTGACAAAGAGCTGCACTGACTGCAGGAGTCTCCATGTTACACTCACAGCAAGTACAGCACTTTTCCATGGCATTGCTGCAGCACTGCCCTACCTCATTTTATTGCCCTTCCTGTTTGCCACATCACCAGGTCCAGAGAGCTGGGGGTGCTGTGGATGTGCCAGTCCCAGAGCCTGGAGGCAAAGGGTTCATGGCAGAGCTTTCTGAGTCTCTGCAAGCAATGGGAAGAGTCCAGACAGCCTTTGCCGCTTTTGCTTGAGAACAGTAAACAAATAAGAAAAATATTATGGTTGTATCTGATACGCAGTGAGGCTTTAAATTTGAGTTTACTTGCCTTTCAAGTGCTCCACATATCCCTTATTTGACCAGAGGTTTGCAAACGTGGCCCTGTGAGGGTTGCAGGGGTAATTGGCTAGCAGCCGAGGACTGTATTTAATTAGCAAGGAATGCAGGGGCCCTAACTGCATTCCCTGTAGGAGCCACAACCCACATGGCTACAGGTGCTGTCCTGCTTGCTCCTCAGGCCCAGGGACTACCCTTCCTCAGGCAGGAGTGCTGCATGTTGCAGCTTGTGCTGCATTTGGAAAAGAATACGTTTGGACATCACTATCAGACAAAAGTCTATTTTCTGGTTTTTGCTCTGCCGTGATGACAGGCAATATCCTCAGATTTAGGGTCCTGCTGCCCTCTTAGTACACAAACCACTGGTTGCCATAACCTTGCTGGATTCACATTTTTAATGCCTCTTTGATTAACCATTTTGGGACAGCTGGGCCTGACTCTGACTAGCATCAGCTGCTGATCTTCCTGAGTTCATCTGGAGTTTCAAGTGATTGATACCTCAGAGAATTAAGCTCAAAGTGCACCAAGCGAGACTGCCTAGAGCTAAAATACCCACAGTCAAAGCCCATTAACTGAAACGTCTGTGTTTCACTGAAAGTCCCTTTGGAAAGCTGAGGCTAATTTTTCTTTTGTTGCCACCATTCTGAAGTATTCTGCCTTGATACACTAAGATGTAATATACTGTTCTGTTTTTTTAAGCAGTGTGATGACTAAATACTCTCTTTAATGCTAATTTCTGAATTTTAAAAAAAAGTTAACTTCTATTTTTATGATGATTTTAGATTTATCAGGTGATTGCTTGCCTGGGACATGATTTAGGTAAGCTCCTGTTATGTGTATCAAAGGATAATTTATTATTTCAATGCATTAAGTTATGTATTTTGCATCATGGTGGCTCCTCCTAAAGAACAACAGGAGCCTTGTAGAACTGTGCTTCTCTCTTTGCATGTTTCCCTTCTGATCTACACTTGTTTTTTCATAACCACTTTTCAAAGGTTTGTTCCTTTATTTTGCCTCTATACATCCATTTTCCTGCATTTTATTTTCCCTGTTGTCTGTGTTCCTTACTGTGTGAGCACTGAGAAGACCTGAGTAACTGGAGAAGGGAAAAGGCTTTGTGAGCACTTAGCTGGAAACCCCAAGGCATTGCACTGAGATACAAACCCCTGAGGGGCACGGTCCAGTCTCAGTGACTCCCTTCCCAAATGACCCACAGCAGCAGGGGTGCTGAACAACTCAGGACCCCTCTGCCTCAGTGCAAGTGTACCATTTGCCTCTATTTTTCATTTTAACGTGTTCCTAAGCTGACAATACAAGTGCTGTGGAAACCTTGATTCACCAGTAGCTTATCACAGATTTCCACTGTGCCAGACTGTCACTAGGCTTTTATGGTCTTCCCCCTTGAATTTTTAATTTCATTTCTTGTAAATATATATATATATAAGGCCTATACCCAGCACTGATCACCCACCGTGTCCTTCTCCCTTGTCTGCTGCCTTCTCTCTTCTGCTTTTCTGCTGGATGGTAAAATGAGGGAGCAGGATGTGTATGCTGGGAGAAAAGGGGCATTTGCACAGGGAGACGGCAGGGGGTGGCAGGAGGGTGGGGCTGGGGATAAGGGACAAGCTGCCTGTCCCTGGCTCGGTGGTGATGTAGAGTGTGTGTTGTGCAAGGCTGCAGAAGTGTTGGGGTGACAAATGAGCGTGTTGGGACATGGAAAAGGACTGGCACAAATTCCCAGTTCAGTTGGATTTTCCTTGCAAACACAATGGGTTTATCTGAACAGGGAATAATTGAAGTTTGAAAATGTTTGGATGAGAATTAGCATTATTACAGCCTCTTATTTTTAATAAAAGGGTGAACATAATCATAATTGGAAATTTTTGTCCTTTATATGAATGTCAAACATAAAATCTTTTACTGCAGATACTATTTTTAAAAAATTAAACTGAGTGACTTCAGGGTGGAGTTTCTGGTTTTTCTTTTTGTTTGTTTGGTTTTCCTTGCTGTCTGAGGTAAATTGTTACTTTCACTTGGCTATGGAGACCAGTTGTTTGGTTGCTTTGTCTTTCTTTTTTTGTAGAAAGTACTGAATTATTATTGGGGACTGATGAGCATTTTGACCAATAATGAAGGCAGCTATATTTTTTACACTTTAAATATGAGCTAAATGCTACAATAAAATGCCAAAACATAGGATTGAAATTTTCCTTGGTTTAACCCGAGATAATGCAATATTCTCTCTGTGCACCATTATAAGTGTGGTTGCTCTAGGGAAAATGGGGGGAGGGTTGGATTGCAAAGCTCTGCCAGAAGCATCTCCTGCCCTCTAAGGAAGTCTGTTGGAAGATAGAGTCGGGCAGGAGAATGCAGAGAACGTTTACTGCTCCTTAGTGATGTGCAACACCCGGGCTCACAGCTCAGCACAGAACAACAGGAACTGCCATGCTGTTTCCAGGAACAGCCAGCAGCACTCGGGGAGGGAGGAAAAGGCCACGTACTGAATCATCTTGACTTGGTGCCTCCTCCCAGCTCTGGGTAAGGGTTTGAAAACACAAAAGTTTCACCAAAGCTACAGTGTTTATTTGCTGTTGATCCCACTGTCCCACATGAATTTGTTTAATGCCCTTTAAAATCCATTTTCAGTCTCCACAACCTCCTGAGGCACTGACTGCCACAATGCAATTATGGATGGTAGGAAAGAGTACTTCCTTTTGGGTGTGTTTGTTTTAAACCTGCTGCTAAATGTCTTTGTTGGATGCCCCCTCAGCTCTTGTACTGCAAGAGAAAGTGAACAATTACTCTGCATTTACCTTCTCCATTCAGCATTTTACAGACTGTCATCATTTCCCTCTGCAGTCATCTTTTTTTTCCAACCTGAAGAGCCTTTGTCTATTTCATTTATTCTTGCAGTGAAACTGTTCTGTATCTCAAAAAAGATAAATGTGGGCTTTTTATTACTCCTCTCTTTTTTTCTCCTCTCAGACAAAAGTGTCGCATAAACCCTATACAAGAGTGCCATGGTTAAAAGATTTTTTGGTGTTTCTTTGTGCCAAAATAATTAGCTTTTGACTCTTGGAAAGTACCAAAGGCTTCTGGAAGGAAGAGAAAACTTTGTTCTTGTAACCCCCTCCAGTTTGAGATTGTGTTCATATCCAAAACTAGGTAAGAGAATGCAGCAAGTAAACAGAAGTGTCTGGGTTTGAAGTTCTCCTTTGTTGCCAACAAACCTTCCAAGTTAATACACAAAAATCGAGTGAGTGCAAGAAAGTGACAAAACTGGGACCTGAGAGTTCAGGAAGTTCAGTAATTCAGTCTGTAGTGAGCAAGGTCGGCAGCAATAACAGGACACAGAGAGCAGCTCCACGGAGAGTGGGGCTGTTTTATTCTACTTAGTCCAGAATAAGAACAATATCCTCTATTGAGTCTAAATCTGAAGTGACAGTGGAGTAAAAGAGAGCACATTTTAATTTTAAGTTTCTATGTTCCTATCTGGCACAAATACTCCATCTGAGAGAGGCAAATGCAAATGTATCCAGATCTGAGCACAACCATCTGCTGGGAACACCTCGCTGTCCTTTCAGTCTGGCAAAGTCACAAAGCTCTTCCACCTTGTGCCCTTTTTTCCTACCTTGTCACATTCGAGCTGACTCTTCAAGACTCTGCACACCTACTTCTTGCTTCCTGCTGTGTCTCAGTTCTTTGGATTTCCCATCTGCTGTGTGCTGCTGGCCCTGCACTGTCTCCTCCTGCCATCTCCTCTTTCCACGCCCCTACAAAGAGAGCTGCTCTCACAAGATGAGGTTGTGTCCCTGCCTAAGGTCTTCCTGGAAACTTGTTTCGTTCAAACACCTACCAGATACCTCAGGAGATGAGTTTTCACTTCCTCTTCTTCATTATCTATCTAAAAAAAATAAATAGTGAAGAATGAGAAGATCTTTGTTTTATTTTCCCATGCACTTGCTTTTTGCTGAGTTTCCTGCTAAGCTCCCAGTGCTGCTTGGGCCTTTCCCTCCTGTCTGGCTGCATTGTCTTGTTACCACCCACTCATTAGATCATGGCTGAAATTAGCTGGTAAGAACTACAGGGCAGGGTTGATTCCTTTCGCCTCTGTAGCGAGGGCTTGATATGGTTTTAAGTGATTTTTAAAAAAGTAGTGAAAACAACAAAATAAGCACTTCTGCAACTGGGGAAACCAAGGTAGAAAGGCCGGGTACCCATGGAAAGTGCTGGTGAAGGTCTATAACAGAGCCAGCAAGAGCTCATGTGCCACTAAAGCCTCGTGTTCCAAGTAGATCATTCTGTCCACTTTTGTAACTGCCTTTAATGACAAATAGTCTTTAGGATTAAATATGGGATTCCTTTGCAGGAAAAATTATTTTATGAAAATTGCTTATGGTAAAATCCAGTGCTTTCATGGCACAGTGTTTTCTGTATCATTTTTGGGTGTTTTGGGGGAACTAAATCATGATAAACATATCATGTCATGGAAGTGTTCGGTTTCAGTAAGATGATAATGTATTAAGGATATGTTGGAAATGTTAACATTCATCCCTAAATGATAGTAATATTTCCTGTTTAGGACTAGTAAGTTACTTTAGGTGCCCTCAGCACAGAGTTAACATCCCATGGAATGGTGTCCATCAATATTTTGGAGACTGTCCCTAACTTTTTTTTTTAAGACACAAGGTGCCATGCCAGTGAGGGACAGTGTGTGTTCCGAGTGCAGTGAAATGATGGCGAGGGGTGAAAGGTGACTTGCTGAGCTGAAATCAGAGGGCTGAGGCTCCCTGAGGCTTCCAGCAGGGTCTGGTCTGCTTTGGATCAGGCACAAGCAGCATGTGGAGTGCAGTCAGGTTAGCTAAACTTTCTCTGTGGGAGTTACTTTGAACTCTGGACGGGAGAATTTCTGTTGCAGGCAAGCCATATACATAGTAAAAAATCGTAACTGTGTCCAGAAATTAAACAGCCTAGTGTGGCTTTTGCTTTATGATAAATCCTGTCAGTTCAGAGCAGGTCCCCAGCCCACGAGTATTCTTTGCCATAAAATAAATGCTGATAGGTAATAGATGAAGCAATGTGAATTTCTCACTTGGTGGCACAAATCTGTGTAGCATAGCCTGGGAAAATGACTCTCCTAACCAGTCCCTGTTGGCTCTAGTCTATTTAAACATATGTATTTTCAGGTTTCAGTTCTGGTAACGATATGCTGCTTTTATGACTCTTCCTCACAGGAATCCAGGCAGAAGGATGTAGTTTTCCTCAGAAGTGGCATTTTTTTCAGTCTGTCTTCATATTTTACATTGTAGAATGTAATAAAATCCAAATCCTGCCACTTTGAGCATTCATTTAATTCATACTGTTGCTTTCCACATTGGTAATACTCTGGATTTTGGGTTTTTTTAAATGCCTTTCATCCAAAGATCCCAAGCTGATTTGGCTTGATTCCCAGGTACAGCTTAGCAACACTTAGCATAAGACCAGTAAAAGGAAGTAACGGGGAATTTCACGCAGTTCTTGGCTGGCTGTCAATTCAAATGCACCTACAGTCGGAGCATCCCCAGCCTGTGAGCCCCTGCTTCCCGTGGCTGTGACTGCCTGGTGCAAGGCTCCTGTCTCAGCCACAAATCCCTCTCCCTTTCTCTTTCCCCCCAGAACAAGCTCTGTTGTCTCCCACTGTTCATGAGCAAGAGGTGATAAATCTTTCTGTGGGGAGAACTTGGCAGGGCATATGGGGGCTTGGGGCTGGTGCCATTAATCTGACGTTATTTGCACTAGGCTGAAGCACACACTTTCGGTTTTGTATCTCCCTGCATAGGTATGTGCACAATTTTAATTTCTTTCTCTCATCTTCAGGTTTAGAGTAACTCAATTCTTCAGCTTGCTAAACTGGAGAAGGTTTCAGTTTCCTTTTTAGCAACCAGAATATTTTTCAAACTTTTATTGTGAATGTTGTTTCTTCTTTGGAGACTCTTGGACTTTGGAACCTGTTCTCATATGGAAAGCCTTGCCTGTCTGGAAATCTGTTCTGGCTTGCTTTGCTGTTCAAAGTGCTGCTTCGTGGGTTCATTTTATGTCTCCTCGGAGACATTTTGTCAGAATTTTGCTTATCTACCAGTATTGCAAAACGATCCCCCATCTTAGGCAACCAATCACTTCCTCATCCCCTTCTTACTGGTCTTTAAAGCAAAATGGAAATTAAACCGTATCTGCTATTACACAGGCTGGGTATCTGGCTTTCACCTTTGGACTGTGGGCGTATTAGCTGTGGTTGCATAAAAATCTTGCAGGAAGAGGAAACCTTGCTGAACTGTGCGCAGCAAAGGGTTAACACATGTCTGAGGGAGAAGGGGAAAAAATCAGGATGGCTGGGCTCTGCCCCTTTGCTAAGTGGCTGCTTTTTCTGAAGTACATGGAAGACAGATGAAAAACCTCAGAGCTGCCCTGAATTATCTTCCTGAGCATACAGCTCTCTTTTTTTGTAGTTAAATATGACAGTTATAGTGCAGTATTTATGCACAGTCAATAAATCAGCAGAAAACGTGCTGCAGTCAGGGCATGTATCCATAGTCTGTTCCTTATACTTTAGCTGAAAATGGAATTCCTGAATTTGCTGAAGCCTGTGAAAAGAAATTCAGGTGCACATCTCCACCAGAGACTTACACAAGTCTGATGGTTCACAGTAACCAGGGTTTGCTCCTCAGCTTCCATTACTGTCCTCCCATCTGCAAACCCAGACTCCTGAAAAGCAGCTAGAAGGCAAATTTTGGATCAGGCTCCCAAACTCTTGAGTGGAATCATTGCAGAAAGGAGATGGAACAAATGGGCAGAAATCTTTAAGGGTGAGTTACAATTTTGTGGAAGTTGGTAGTGTAGTTACAAAATAGAAAAAAGAAAAAAGGTCCTGCTAAGCAATATCCTGGAAAATACTGGTTTGGGGGGTTTGTTTGTGTTTGTTGGTTTGGGGTTTTTCTCTGTTTTGTTTTTGCAGAAGGGGATGTGTGACACACTGGCAGAAGCAGCCTGGCCTTTTCTGGTGTCTGGCTTAAGAGCAGCTAACTGCGGACAGGAGAGAATATTTTGCCCTGATACACCACACAATATCAAAGGACTTGAATTTGCTCATCTTCTGCCATCTTGAATATAACTGTGAAGGAGCTGTTATTTAGCATGATTTCTTACCTTCCACACCCAGGTCCAGCAGCACAAAAAAGTCTTTCAGTTAACCTGGGATTTCATCTTTCTGGAAGGGATGGCACAGATCTAGGGCTGGGTAAGACCTAAACCCTTCTGAATTCTCACTGTGGTACTGAAAAATGCACCTTGTGTGGTGCCAAGCAAGTCCGTTAGCTCTGGTGGCAGCCCCTTTTTTTGTGCAATAGGGATCATACCTCCCAGCTCACGGCATGGATTAATCCGTATTTTTGTAGTGATTTAGCAGTGACCATTTCTGCTCTGGCTGGAAGCATTTTAAATTAAGCAGGAAAGTCATCCAGGCAGCTGTATTACATGACCAAGATAGGGAGCCACAGCAGCAGAGGGAGGTTTGAAGGGTTTAGCTGTTGATCCAGATTTTAAGTAGATAATTTCTGACTAATGTATCCAGTGTGCCCCAAATTCAGGTGGCTAATCGGTGCCAAAGCTGAGTACCTTCGGTGCCTAAAGCAGCATGGTTTCTGTCTCACAGGTGTATTACTTGTTCAGGGCAGAAAGCAGCTAGGTGAGAAAAAAGTAAGATGGAGCAATATAAAAGTGTTAAGAAATGAACTGTTAGTGCTAAAATCCTGTTAGAAGCAACAGCTTAACACAGTTAAGCTGTGTTAGGACAAGAAACAGAAAAATAATACTTTATCAGCACAATAGGAAAAAATACCACTGATCTGTTTGGTTCAAAAATTATTAATCCAGAATTCTGTTCCATTTTACTGTGGGACAGAATATCTACACCGAGATTATTTCAAAATATTTAATTATAGGGGAGCTTAACCTGCTGTAGCTGTTGTGATTAATTGCCCCATAAAGACAATTTCTTTAACTATTGCAGTTGAAGAAAGGTAGATGAGTGTATTTTCAATTAAAAACCAAGAAAAGTTTAAACTTTATAGAGGTGATGAATGTGTGCCGCCACAGCTGCCAGGTAGTCAGCACTGCAAACACAAATTGTACCAGAGGAGCAGTAAAAGCCACTCTAGCTGCATTCATGCATGTTAGCAACCATGGTGTCTGTAATTTCAGGAATAAAAAGTGTCTCATTAAACTAAGTAAATGTCTTGCATTGTGCCTAGAAGATTGCTAGACTTTAGCTCTTGCAGTGTCCAGCTGGGGCAGGATCCAAAAAACAAGATCCTCAAGAGAGAAAGAGGGAGAGCATGTGAACCTTGCCTGCTGCTGCCCGTGGAAAGGTTAATCTGTGAAATGGGAAACAAGAGTTTCATCTTGACCTTTAAATACTATGTTTGGATGGGAAAGAAGTGGCTTTTAGGTATCTGGTGGTCTGGAATTTAAACAAAAAAATGGTGAGGATATGAACTTGTTTAGCATTTCATACAGCCAGTCAAGGAGGCTGCAGGACATGGGGCCACTGGGTTGCCAGCTGGAATTGGCTGAGGTCAGCTGGAGGCAGAAGGGAGTCTCTGACCTCATCTGGTTGACATGAGAGCAATGCATAGGTGGCCTCATCGAGTTCCCGGTGCCAGGACCTGGCGGTGTTAGGTGGCATCTTCTACCAATAGTTCAGTTTCCATTCAGGCCTTTGCAAATCCTTTCCTGTCCAGGAGTTATCTTTCCAGACTAACATGCAGCGGTACAAAAATACAGTATCTGCATTTTTATCTTATCTATAGAGATTCAAATCCCATTTGTTTCAGTCTGGCTCCATTCATGTGTACTAATCACTTGCATAAAAATATTTATCTGTTTATCCCTCCTGGCATTTCTGCTATGATTGCTAAAATTCAGAAACCTGGATTGCAGATACACTCACACATGCACAACTTATGGAGGGCCTGGATAATGGAATGGAGTCTCCAAGTTTGACAGGATTCTTTTTCAAAATGAGCTGCATTTCAACTATTAATTTACCCACTTCAATAGAATTAAATAATGAGATAATGTTATTTGAAAAATACCTGCAGAAGCTTTTTTAAAAGACAAACTTCTTTCTAAAGCCAATATAGAGACTTTGCAGGTCCTGTGTGCAAGTGTTGGGCTTTTTCTGGTGACAAAAGGGATGAGTACATGCCTGACTTAAATGAGTTTACATCTCTGATTATTCTGATCAAAATGGGCAATGGTATCTTTACCAACATTCATATTTCTAATGTTTTGTAATGGGACATTAGAATTCACCTGTGATATTGTGAACAACGGTATTGTCCAAGTGCTTCACAAAAATGGAGTGAGAACTGAAACTGATTCTGTCTGCTGTTGAAATGAATGGCAAAAAAATATGTGGAAAAAGCCTCTGAATTTAAAAGCACTGGAAAATATTATCAGTTTCTTTATTATTTTAAAATAAGATTTATGTCGACAGTGCTGCTTTTGTGTGTTTTGGATTTACTCCTGGAAGCAAACAAGCATTCATGAGCGGACATAGTGCTAAATACTTCCTCAGCCTCCTTCCCCTTATCTGTTTGCCGTTGGTGGCGGCTGCCAGGCCCACCGGAGCAGGACACCTTGAAGCGGACGCTCAGGGAGGACCTTAATTCTCTCTAAAATAACCTGAAAGGAGGTTGTAGCCAGGTGCAAGTTGGGCTCTTCTCCTAGGCAACCAGCGGCAGGACACAGGGACATGGCCTTGAGCTGTACCAGGGGAGGTTTAGGTTGGACATCAGGAGGAATTTCTTCACAGAAAGGGTGATTAGACCTTGGAACGGGCTGCCCAGGGAGGTGGTGGAGTCACATTCCCTGGAGGTGTTTGAGGAAAGACTGGACATGGCACTGGGTGCCATGGTCTGGTTGACAAGGTGGTGTTGGGCCATAGGTTGGACTCGATGATCTCGGAGAGACTTTCCAAGCTAATTGATTCTGTGATCCGTCCTTTCAGATACTTTTTTTTTAAAAAAAATCTGAGCGGTAGGAAATAATGCAGCGTTTATGTATTTTCAGTTTTGCTACAATTAATTTGTTGCCATCCTGCCTTGATCCAGATACACTGAGGTGCCCTGTCGGTGTGTGATGCCCAGATCCAAGCACTGCCTGTGGGAGATGGCTTTTACCTGACCTGGGGAAGGATCGCACGTGAGGGGCTGGGGATTTAGTGCTTAAGTGAAACCTCTGGAGACCAGGAACGGGGGCGATTATGTCACCGGGTGAGCAGCTGAGAGGCTTCGCTCAGCTCCCCGGGGCCAGCGCACAGCTCCTGCACACTCCCCTCAGCTCCGCGGAGCTCCCCAGCCATCGAGGGCTGCGCGGGCCGAGGGGAAGCGGCGGCGCGGTAACTCAGCCGCTGGTACCGGGAGGTACCGGGGTAACACGGCGGAACCGGGATCAGGACCGAGCGTGAGGGAGCAGCCCGCGAGGAGCCGGGCGGGGCGGCCCCTGGAGCGCGGGGCGGGGGACCCCGCAGAGAGGCGGGGCGGGCGCTGTGTGTGTGTGACAGGTGCGGCGCGCGCGCGCCCGCCGCCACCCCGCTACCCCCCTCCCTTCCGTCCCTCCCGCCCCGCGCCCGCCGCCATGAATATGCAAATACGGGTATAATTGCCAGCCAATGGCGTGCGCGCTGGTCACATGGTGCTGGTGGAGGCTCAGGGAAGAGAAGTTGAGTCCGGGCGAGCTTAGGCAGCGCCGCCAGAGCCGAGCGAGCCGCGGGCGAGCGCCGCGCCTCCTCCGCAGGGAGCCCGCCGGCCGGGGCTCTGCCTGGACCATGCCGATCCTCCTCTTCCTCATAGACACGTCCGCCTCTATGAACCAGCGGGCGTACCTGGGCACCAGCTACCTGGACATCGCCAAGGGCGCCGTGGAGATCTTCATGAAGGTGAGTGCGCGGCGCCGGGGGAGCCGCCGCCCCCCTCGCCCCCTTCGCCGCGCTCACGCCGCTTCTCTCCGCTCTCTCCGCAGCTGCGGGCCCGGGACCCGGCCAGCCGCGGCGACAGGTACATGCTGGTTACGTTCGACGAGCCGCCCTACTGCATCAAGGTAATGACCCCCCCGGCCGCCTCAGCCCCGCGGCGGGGCCGCTCTTGGCGCGGCGCGGCCCCGTCCGGCCCGGCGGCGGCAGCAGCAGCCTGTGAAGATGGCGGACATTTTGCTTTTGTATGGAGGAGAGAGGCTGAGGGCGCTGCTGAGATGGAGGAGGGGGGGGGAGGAGACGGGCGGGCCGTGATTCACCGCCCCGGCGCAACGAGGGGCGGCCGCGCTCCGCCCCCCGCGGGGCGGTGG
>VXAD01008923.1:333746-388636 GCA_013399195.1 Dicrurus megarhynchus | reverse complement strand
AGTTGCTCCTCACAGCCGCGGGGCAGGAGCAGCGCGGAGCCCCGGCCCTGGCGCGGCTGTGGGTGTGGGACAGCACCCGTGGCTGTTTCCGCCTCTGCAGTTCAAGAAGCCACAGTGTTGGGATTGTGTGTCCCCATGTACCCCGTCCCCCTGCCCCGTTCACCCCTCTGAGCACGATAGCCCGCACCAGTTCTGTGAAAGGTGCTCGCAGCCGCCACTCCGTGCAGGGATGTGGTGAGCTGGATGTGAAGCCATCGAATTACCGACGTCGGAAGAGACCATTAAGATCACCAAGTCCAGCCATCAACCCAGTACTGCTACTGTAATTCCTAAACCACTAAACCACATCATCCAGTGCCAGCTTCTTAAACACCTCCAGGGACAGTGATTCCACCACCTCCCTAAACAGCCTGACCTCCTGAATCACGAGAATTTTTTTTCTAGTATCTGAGCTGAATTTCCTCTGTCCCAGTTTAAGGCCATTTTCTCTGGTCCTCATTGCAGGCACAGCAGAAGAGACTGGCCCCTATCTCACTACAGCCTCCTGTAAAGGAGTTGTACAGAATGATGAGGTTCCCCCCAAGCCTCCTTGAGAGTAAACAAGTCTGCTTGGCTGGCTCCTCTTGTCTCTATTTTCTCATTCCTTGAGTTTGAGGCTGGTAGGGCCATGCCATTCACATCGCGTCGGCTGCACCACGAGGTTTAGGCAAAAGTAAAAAAAAGTGTGGTGCTGCATCTCTTACGCTGTAGGCTGTAGCTTGCTGATAGAAATGTCCTAACTTAAAATACTTGGGTAAAGTGTGTCACAGAAAGCATTGCTATGGGAGTTTTAGAATCCTCCTGAATAGTCCTGGATTAGGACTGTATTTGCTCAGAGTAATACAGTACTTATCATAACTGTTGGGCTGTAGACCCATGCTATGAAGGCCAAAGAAATTCGTGTACACATTGTTGGTCATCCTAGAGAAGAAAGGAGAATATTCTCTAGACCTCCCAGCTAGAACTTCTTGAGAGGTTTTAGAAATAAGTGTGCTCACTGATGCTGTCTTATTCACATCTTTGTTAATGAGGAAATATAATTATCATGAACTATGAATCTTGGCTCCTTTCATCAGTAATAAATTTACACAGCTTTCTGAAGTGACACGTCATAGAGTAAGTATTTGTTGTTTGGTATTGCACCTTTCATTTCCTCAGAAGAAAGTGTGGAAGTAATTTCTGTGAATTGAAACCATCCTTGACTTACAGAAACTTACTGTCAAAAATCCTACATCTGCCTAGGAGAGGTGTTTTTTAGACATGATGCACACACCATTTGCCCCATCTATGTTTGTGGCTGGATGCAAACCCCAAGTCTTTGTTATATGAGTGTTAATTGGATTTCTTGTGTCCTAGATTTATTTTCTCCTAGTTTTGTGTCAAATATTTTACAAGTGTATCTTAGGTTTCAGAAATGAGCTTGCTCCCTGCAGTGACAGCAAGCATACTGGTGATTTAATAAAAAAGTGACTTTGCTGCTGGAGGTCTGTGTGGTAATGCTACAGGTTATTACCACATCTCTACTCAGATTTGCTGAGGAAGATCCTTGTGTTTAATGAGCATCTGTGTACATTCTGATGTGCTAATGATCATCTGACTGTTCACAGTTTTAGTAAATAGTAATTGAAATAAATGGGACTGTGATCCCCATCATAGCATTCAGTCATATTTAATATACAGTAAATAGTCAAGAGAAAAGAAAAGTTGTGGTTCTTGTAACTTGGTAGTGTCTTTTAGAAATTTGTATTTCTGCCTTTAGCACGCTGGTTTTTAAATTGGACCTTAATCTTAAAATATTTTTTCAAAAATAAGTAACTTTTCTAGGAACAGGCTGCAGATTCAATAAATATCTGATTATAGTAATTATGATCACAAGTGCTGCTCAACTCTTGCATAAAGACTTCATGGTATAAATGAATGTTATTGTGCTGTCATCATGTCTGTTCCTTGAGCAGAGAAGGCCTCACAGGAGTGGTGACTCCCTGTTTGAAGACTTGTTCTCGAGACCTGCACTGGTATTTATGATGTTCCCTCTGTTGTGTTTTCTAACAACCACAGTTGTGCTGGGAAAACTTCCTGGTCTAGGCCAGATTCTCTGTGTCTTACAGAACATGCTTGTGAAAGACACAAAATTTAAGTTTCTTTGCTAGTGGCTGCTGCAGTTAAATACTTTATTTCCCTTGATTTAGAGAACGTGAAAAACCCGGCAAGTGAATGTATTTTGCAGGCTTGCTTTCCAAGTATGTGCAGCAGTGGCAGCTTTATCCTCTTGTTTTCTTTATGATTTATACTAATTAAATTACATAGTCTCTCAGATAGTTTACCAGGGAAGCACTTGAGGGAAATAATCTCGTGGTGGAGTTGAGACCACCTAGGGGGCAGAGGAATTACAGGAACTTGAGCTTTGGAGCAGGGGTAGCTGAGATACCTACTTTGGGTTGGTTTGTTTCAGAATTTGTTTGCCTGTAGCATTTAAGTATTTCAAACCAACAGCACTGGTTCACTTTTGATGGACAAGACTGTATCAAGAAAGTATGCATATGTATTGTATTGTGCTGAGTGGAAGGATCATGCTATTGCACAAATGATTTGCCAAAATCTGTGCAAGTAAGGTGATGTTTTTGAAACTGTCTTTAGTATAGATGGTTTGAAATAATTTACAGGGCCTGTTGCTTTTGTTTAATTGACTGCTTATAGCTCTCTCTGCCATTTTTTAAAAATGGAATTATTTAGTCTCTCAGTTTGCAGTGGGGCTCTGCAAAGAACTGTGATGGCAAGTGTCTAAAGAGGAGTCAGGGTGCTGTCCTGGGAAGGTGGGGACAGGAAGATGGGGATGGCAGGAATCTCAGCCCCGCTCTGGCAGCAGATGCCTCTGGAACCTCATCAGCTGTTTGGCTCCCATTTGTTACATAATGTATAGGTGGCGATTTGTGACAGCAATTATGGTGCAACCATTTATAACTCTTACTTTGTTTCCAAAATACTCTACAGTAAGATACAAATAATTTAATATTTTAAAAGCATGTTATGGAATTTATTAACCTTGTAATTGTCAAGTGATGTGATCCTGTATAGGTCAGTGGAAAAATACATGTACGTTCCGTTGGATGTTGGGTCAAACTCTCATTTTATGAACTAGGAGGGAAAATTACTATGTTATTTCATGAAGTAAAAATGTTCAGCCTGTTTTAGTGTATTTTTTAGATTTAAATTGTGATAGGGTGCTACCAAGTGAGTCTGTCTTAGTGGCATGTTAACATGGAAGTGAGCCAGTCTATTCTGGTATTTGGGTATCTGATTTTGAGTATTTGGCATGTATGGGAAGGTAATAATATGTATAGTAAAGCACCTTTGTCTATTACTGTTAAAAATCTAGTGCTTAAATTTAGGTATGGAAGGAGTTTATTCTCCAGTGTGTATCCAGTTGGGCAAGAAAAATGGGTTCAAGAACAGCCTTGCTGCCTGGCAGGGTACTTGATGTTCCTGGCCTTCCCGCTAAGAGGAGTGCATTGTCTGATTCAGGGAATACAGTACCTGATATGTCCTTATTTTGAAGACTTTATGTCCATGGATTGCTAGAACCCGGATCTTGCTCTATCCCAGCCATGCTGTGACCTGAAGCTGAAGTACCTCCAAGCTTTGTGTGCCAGCCCCGCCCTTCACATCCCTTCCTGCACAACGTGGCTGATCCGGAATGCCTGGGCAGGAGAGTGGGGACAGGCCAGGCCTGTTACTGACAGTTCTGCAGAGCACTTCCCGTGCTCCCACGGTTTGTGCATCAGGGACCCATGATGAGCTGTTGGTATGGCCCTAATGGTCTTCTGTGGCTTTTTTAATATATTTACCTAGTTGTTTTTTTTTTTCTTCTGAAATCACGTGAATTTCAGCATCCTCTGTCAAATACAGATGTTTCTCTGTACTTAAGCACATGCCGTGGTGTAAGTGGGCAGAATCTTAAGCCATTTTGTTTATTTTTTTCGTGAAGTAATGGTGCTAGAGTGAAAGTATGGGGAAAAGAGAACAGTCTTCTCACCTGCCCTTCCCCCCCCCAAGCTTTTCCTATTTTCCAATGATGATATTTCAGCAAGATCTATCTAGATTTCTCTGAAAATGGAGATCGTGCCAAAGTCTTAACCTAAAGAGTTTTTGAAAAGGAAAGCAAGGCTTAGCTCTTCATTTATTTTTTCCATTCTCGATTTTTGTGAAACCTCACATCCTGCAGTTCATGGTTTGCTTGTGGATTTGGGCTGCGAATGGTGAGTTCAGGCCCAGACCAAAAACACAATGGTGGCCTTATGTGAAGTTATTGATTACCTGGACTGGCCTGTTCCCTTGTGACTGATATCTGGCTGCTGGCAGTGATACAGCCTTTCCTCAGGGCTCAAGGAATATTATTTATGATCTGGTCACAGAAATATGACTTCTGTTTTATGTTCTTGCGAGACTCTATAGTCTGACCTTCATAAATGATCCGGTCACAAGTCAGAGGAGTGAGAGAACATAAGTTATATTCTGAAATACGTATTTTCCTCCTTCTGTTATGTTATACTGAATTCAAGAGTCAGCTGTGACTGCACTACAAAAGTAGACTCCATGAATTTGAGTGCAAAAATACGTATGTAGCTGTCTAAGAAATAGCTCAAATTACTTTTTACAGTGTGTGTGAAACACTGTACTGTTTGAGATGTGCAAACTGGGACTGATGGATAGGATGCCTTCCAGTTCCGCTGCTGTTCCCTGCTAGCCTGAACATATGTTTCAGTGCTAAAGAGCTCCCTTGTGGAAGCAGCTCTTCGTGTTGGACTCTGAGCAACCTCTTCTTTTTTCCACTGAAATTCTGGAGTTGGATTGGGGTATCTTAGAGACTGGATCAGGAATTTGTAGAAGGCTTTTTAGAACATCTGTCAGAGAGTACTTACTGTATGTAAATAACCTGTTTATGATATTGAAATGGTGCTTCAAAACTGAGAGTTCATAAGGTCACACTCGAGGAGACTAACTTTGCTGTCTTTTATTTCAGTGGCACAGAAGCTTTTGCCAGCATTTTTTAATTTTGCTTTCATGGAGGACCTGTGCTGGTGCAGAATGGAACCGATTATCACTCACTCTGCACAGGGCAGTGGCAAATGAATAGGCTGTGCTGCAGAAAGAGATTTGTGAGATCTGTTTGTCTGTTTCTGGAAGAAATTAGATCAGAGCTCCTGACCCTGAGCTGCAGGGAGAAAGAGAAACCCAACTGTGAAACCTGTTGGGTTTGAGGCAAAGATCTGCAGGAATGCTGCCTGTGGTGGTAGGAAATGCATTCGTGTGTTTTTTCACTTTTGTGAAGGAAGAAAACCAGAGGAACACCTAATAAGCTAAACTGTAGCAGATCCACAGAATAAGCCTAAGTTGATTAGGTTTTTACAGGAACCTTGAGACACTGAAAATTGTCAGGCTTTATATGTAAAAGGTCTGACTTTTGGCAAGCGTGAGTACTTGGTCTGGCCTGTGGTGTGAACAGTTGGGAATACGGTTGGAGGTTTGCGAGCTGGCAGTGGGATGTGCAGGCAGAATTTTTGGTGCAAGGCAGATAGCAGCTGCAGGGGCAAGAGGGAAGCTGCTATCCGAGAGGTGCAAAAGGGAAAGAAAGCTGAGGTCAGTGGGAGAGGCCTATCTTTCTCTCCAGATATACTGTTAATAATGTACACGTTTAGGGAACCTACTAGCCAGGCGTTGCTGGAAAGGGGGAAAAAAGGTGCAGAATGTAATACTGAGGCACTGGATGAAAAGTAAGCAGCACACAGTGTCTGTTCTTGATAACTAATTCAGGAGACTATATTCTGTACTTGTTTAGTGGAGAGAGATAACCATTCCTGTTCTACCACTATACACTTTTTGGGTCAGCTACAGCAGTATTCTTATTTCTGAGCACCAACGTCTTCCATTGCCTGTGAACTACTACACACACCTCTCCTCCACATCCTCCACTGTGCTTGTTTGAGGCTTTGTTGTGAAATTTGTGTATTTTCAGAAGGCTGTCTTTGAGCAGAAATGACTGGCAGGTTAAAGCCAACAATTGCTTTTCCTCTGTTAAACACAATGACTTAAGGAAGAGAAACAGAAGTCAGTTGTTTAAGGAACACTCATGCAAGTCCTGATTGTCTAGTTCTTTTTGAAGGCAAAACAAAATCAACTTAATACTGTTTGGGAATAACCATCAAACAGTTTTTACATGCTCCTTTCTATTTAACTGCTTTATTGCTTAAATCAGACTGAAGAATGTGTGCAAAAAAGTTCCTTTTTTGAAAATTAGGCATCTGTTTTGAAATTGGATAAGTAAGGCCATAGGCAGAAAGTTCTTGTTGGTGCAGGTGGTAGGTTTGTATTTTACATACTGCAGTGCATGTCTCTCAGAATCTGAAAACATCTAAAAATCTATTTTACTAAAATCTTAGGAATTATCAGTTGGCATCCCTGCAGCAAGCAAGGAAGTATTGTAGCGCCTTTCAGCTTATAAAGGTACTAAATTGATTCCTGTAGAGAGTGTCCTTTAAAAAACATGTTCCCGTTCCTGAGAAACATCATAATGGTAGTGTAAAACATGTTAAAATGCTTTTAAACATGCGTGAGCATGCTGTCTTACTTCTTTGTGTCCTGTGAGTTGTAATGAGCATCCTCTTCTAGGAACTGGTGTAATGAGGACAGAACATTATAATGAGAAATGAGAAATTTTGTGAAAAGTAGTGTACCTTTTGCTTTTGAAAAAGCAAAGCAGTAATAATCAGGGTGATTCATTCTTCTAAAAGGAGTAGTTTTGTGCATTCTGAAATTGAGGTATTTTGTAAAAAATTAAATTCATGCAAGAACTTGAAGGTTAAATTTTTGAAAGGAATTGATTTAAGTGGAAGTACAGTTCAGAAATTAACTTCTTGATAGATATGAGGTACTAAACTCTGCTTAGCTGTCCTTTTTATTATATTTTTGAAGTAGTTAAATACTTGAACTTGTCCTTTCACCTGCTGCCTATCTTCATGGATGGGCAAGTGTGTGTTGCTAGGTTAATTCTTAATGAAAATATTTTAACTGGTTCTACTCCTACAGGAATCAGCAAAGTCAAAGCTTGCTTTTTCATCTGAGGTGGGTTTCTGCTTTATACTGTACAATACATGAGATACCAGAGGCCTTGAATGGTTATCTGTTCTTCATAGCCACTATAGCAATTTATATTTTCATTATTTATTTGGTTCTTTATTTGGGCTTGGACACATTCAAAGATGTAAGCCCTTAAGACTACAGGATAAACTAGACAAAAGTAGATATGTTTGCATTAAGAGGCTTAACTCATCCTCAGTGCAAAGGTCACTTTTATTTTAAAAATAGAAGCTTAAAATGTGGAATCAAACAGTTGAGTTGGATCTCCCTAGTTGTATTTTTTGCAGTGATATGTACTGTAAGGAGGAAGGTGCTTTGTGAAGTTGGCAGTTCCTGCCACATGGAATCTTTATGGTCTGTCTCTTCCCCTTTTCTGCTATTATTATTTGAGTTTCACTTACGAGTTGTGTGACAGATGCCGTGTTTGTTGGTATGTATATGTAAGGAGGCCTGAGCTTTGTACCCCGGCTGTGTGGTGTGGCGTGGCTAAAAATATGCATAAAGCACACCTGTGATACCTTGAGAGTGGGCATTCATCCTTTTTAAAGTTGATGAGAACTAATATAGTATTAAGTGCTGATTGGCTCACATTTTAACAGTGGAAAAAGGTAATTAAGACTGCAGACACTTCTACCCTGTTCACCCTTGCATATTTTATAACAGCTTGCCAGGAGGAACTGTGATTTGCAGCAGTGATGCAACAATGATGTTTTGAGCTTGCTGTGATCTAGAAAAGATGTAACTTAGTGCTGTCTCCTGCAGTGTTCTCATACCTCAGGCAGTTGGGATCCAGTGGGAAAAAGCATGTTCTGTACCATGTGACCTATGTTCTGGAGCTGAGTACTTTTGGAGGGGGGAGCAGTACAACTCCAAGGGCCCTGTCAGAAGGTTCCAGCTGGCTTCAGCCTTAGTGATTCTCTTCACTGTCTGTATTTTGAATGCCTGTATCCTTGATTTTATTTAATAACATAGGCTACCAAAAAAAAAAATTCAATGGAAAGAGCAGTTGGTGCTGCTCTGAATTTTAAATGCAGATTGTTACTTAAATAATGCACTCTTGTAGATTGAGTCTTGGGATTTTTCTTCTTTCTTAAACTTTATTCTTACAATGTACCTCTTAATAATGTAACTCTTGTGCTTTTACACCCCCTAAAAATATAGCAGGCAGTAATTTAAAGGAATTTTTTTGCTTTGTATTTTTTCTGGCTAATTTCAGAATAGTTAGAAAACATGTAGCAATCAATTTCAGTTGTAAACAGCATGTTCCAGGGTCAAGGTTTTAGGAAGGTGCCAAGAAAAAAGTACGTTCTTGTAAAGAGACTTATTTTGCAGATCAGAATCTGTAGTTGCCTGTAGACTTGTATTGATCTGTATATTCACTCTGCAGAGTTTTGAAAAGACAAAATTTCTTTTGGTCTAAGAACTGAGATTGACAAGGATCTCTGAAATTTGAACTGCTTATTGTCAGATAAGTAAACAAGTCTTGTTTTATTTTAAAATAACTATTATTATTATTATTGTTTATAATTTTCTGTCTCACAGTTTACCCAGTTATGATTCTTTCCTTGCGTATCTGTGCAAATTTCAGGATAAGCAGCACTAGATTTGTTTAATGTTTTTCTAGACTTTTGCTTTTTAAAGATAAGGCAATGGTTGATTTGTCTGTGTTCTCACAGATGCTTTTAAAATCTTAGACGTGTGAAATAGTATTTTAAAAAGTAAGAACCTTGGTAAGGTGGATGTTGTCGAGCAATTAATTGGACAGAAAACAAAGATCTACAGTGTGGTTAAGCTGGTGTTGCTATGCTCTGCTTCTAAGTGAGAATAATGCATTAGCACTGGTCTTCATAGCGTGTTAATGGTGCAGCCAGTGAGTTTTGATTGAGGAAAAAAAAAAGTTAAGCTCTGCTTTATGGGAGAATGTGCATCTGTTGAGGCAGAACACTTGGTGCCTTTAGCTGCTGCCAGGCTTCCCGATGGAGCTGGGATGTGGTGGGACCAGAGGGCTGGATCGAGACCATGTGCCCTGCACTCAGAAGGCCTGGCCTGGGGGAGCCTTCTCTAATAAAAAGAGCTTAAGCTCAGGTAGTTACTTTTGATCCAAATGATTCTTGCATTATAAAGAAATCCAGCCTTGCCATCATCTGAAATAAAAGTCTGACCAATAGTAATGCTCCCAAGGCCACCAGTGTATTTTTGGCTGTATCAGGACGAAGGTGAAATTATTTGCTAGGCTGGCTAGTTGGTATTTCAGTGAATATATGAATTTAATGGTCATCTAAAGTATTTCTTTTCCTCAGCAGTGCCTTGAACAGCATTTCAGACATGAATTGAGGAAAGCTGTTGTTTAGATGGCTTCTTCTAGATTTACCTTCTTGAGTTTTAAAGTAAATTCACAATACCTGTAGCACCTTGGTGTGCTGCTCTAGTTCGGTGATGTGCTTTTGGAAGGAAGGAAGAAGGAATGTGGCAGTTTTCAAAATAAACATGAATCATATTGCATTGTTTCAGCTCTGGGCTGTAAAGCTAGAGTATCATCAGTAATGCTCTTCCACTTGATTTCCAGAAATGTGCAGTGAAGAATCCCATGTGCTGATAGCACCTCCTCTGTAACCTCTTAGCTGTTGCCTTTATTCCTTGCAACTTTTCCAGCCATGCTGAGTGTAGGAAGGGACCAGGAGTAGGACAGAGCTGGGGGCTGACTGGTATTGAAAGCCTGTTTGGTAGGCTGAAAGAGCAACGGGCACTGTGAGTAGCTGAAAATGTTTGATTGAAACCTCCACATTTCAGCAGTTGCCCTCTCTACAGTGTTTGGACAAGATGCACCTATAATGGTATTTGTGAAATGACTGCTATGCTGCTGAACAGGAGCATGGAGCCTCTTGTTATGCTTTCTGTGCTAAGGCTGCAAACTGTGATTACTGCTTCTGTGTTCCCTCTCCATTAAGCTGTTATGTGAAATGTAGCTTGTTCTGGTTCAGCTCTGTACTGAAATATCCTGGCTTCTCGAGTGTTCCTCAGAAATAGGTGCTTTTTTAACTGGATAGTGTTTTTCTGTTTAAATAGGAATGCTTTTTGGAACGGCACGATACCATGATGTCTTTGGTATTTATACTTTCCTTTCTTCGTGTGTTTCCTTTTATCCTTGTGCAGGAAAAAGTGCAGTGAGAGTAATTGTCAAAATACATGAAATACTGTTGACCAAAAAGCTAAATCCAGAGATGGATTGAAGCAGGACCAGCAGGTAATAAATAAAAAGGTAGTGTAGGCTTTTTTCTTTCTGCTTGGCATTGATTATTATCCCTTGGTTCCAAGCAGTTTCCAGCTTTGAGTTGTTCATACAGCATGTACATTTGGCATTCCTGCAGGAGAAGGTGCTGCATCTCTCTAAATGCTGATATTAACAAAGGGCGCCAGTACTCATTTTGTAACTAGAGCTGAAGAACCTTTCTGCTAGTGTTTTGCAGGGGTGATGGGCTTAAAGATTGAGTTGTTCTTACATAAACATCTTGAATTCTTCTTGAAGGAAGAGCGTTTCTATATCTTATTTAATGGTGAAGTCATCTTGAAAGGACAGTGAACCGCATGGTGTAAGTTTGACTGAGTGTGTTTATTTGGGTTTTTTTATTTTAAGGTTTCATTGAGGAATACTTCTTTCTATACAAGATGAAATCTTTTTCTATGTAGCTGACTGCCTGTAATAAAAACTGGCACTTAACATACTGTGCTAGAAGGCAGTTTTGATCTTGTTCATGTTCACTAATGTGCTTTAGAAAACCAATTGGTTCGATCTTCTCTTTAGAAATTTTTTAGTCTGATGGGTGCAGATACTGGAGAATTCAGCTTAGAAATGTGCAATTGAAGGGGATCTCCTGGGCATCTCAGTTCACACTGCAGCCCTTCCTTGGAGTACAAGGTCTGGAGTGCTTTGAGGGGAAGTGAGTGGTGAGTGTCCAGGAGGGGCGATAGTGTGGCTGTTGTCTCCCAAGGGACAGCTGCCCTGTCTGTGTTCACTGCCCGCAGGCCTGGAGGTGCATGACACCTTCCCTGCACCGTTTCCAGCTGTGTAGGGAGAAATAGTGTGGGTGAGGGGAGGAGAGATTCTGTGTTAACAAGGTATATAGTGTGTCTCAGAGAAAAAGGAAGAATTGTGGTGCCTGGAGCTGGATGGACATAGAGGGGTGTGCAAAGTGACGGCTTTCTGCTAAAAATCCGGTGTCAGAATGTATCAGCTGTGTGGGATCAAAGGAATCATCTACTCCAGTGTCTTCTTTTTTTAAGATGTGATTTTTTCTAATGTTGTTTAAAGCAGTTTGTGCTTCTCTGGTCTCTTGGAGACATTTTATGTATATTAAACTTCTGTGATGTTTTATTTGACTGGCATTTAAGTGCTTTTTAAAAAACTAAGTTTTCAGAAAGTCCCCTCTGGATTTAAAGAAGCACTTTTGATGGGTAGTTTTCCGTTTGAGTGTCCTACAAAAGCAACGGAAATAACTTTACAGGAGGAAATTAACTTACTATTCACAATACTTAGCCATAACACTGACACAATGCTCACTAGCTCTGATGTAAGGAGGACCAAGTGATGCTTTTGTAGACTCTTCACTGTACTTGACTGCTCTGTGGGATTATTGAGGGAGTAGTTTAAGCCTGTGAATTGGTTACCTGCTAAAACACTCCTCAGATGAGAACTGAGAAGGAGGGTCTTTGTTAGGCACGTCTCACAGCAGACAGCAGTGTACACCTGCTGGAGCCACCAGTGAGCCCTGGCTGCTCCCTGCATTCAGCACCGCCCCAGTGATGAGCTGATTTCAGACCTGTGTGCCAGGATTGTTCTGTGCTGGAGGTGTGCTGATCTCAGATATGAGAGGTGGGTGCTGTGCTGCTCTCCTGTGCCAAGAACAAAAAAGAATTGATCTTGTGAGCTTCTTTGCTAAGGGCTGTTTGATGCTGTGCAGTGACAGGACTGGTGTGTTGCACGGAACAAACTAGAGAGTAGAGGTGCTGAAACGAGAGAAGAGTTCTCCTGCAGCCAAAGTTATGGAAAACCTGAGAGCTCTCTTGCCTCAAAAATGGCATTCGTAAGTATTTGGAGGGGAGTCAATGTCTTTAAGTGTCTCTTAGAGCTGTTTTTCTGCCCCATTTGCATGGACAAACATTTGTGAGGATGAAATCAGTAGGTGATTAGTAGGTCATATGATTTTGAATTATTTTAGGACGTGAAAAATGTTAAATAAAAATGTATATGGTGTTCATGGTGTAGTCAGTGCCTTTCTTCTCCTGTGTGCTATTTTTAGCTAGCAAATCTTTGAACAACAAATAAACATGGGGGTAGTGTGGGCATTGGCTGTTCTGTACTGACAGGCAGCCTTACCTTGTCCTTCATGGGCAGGGGGACACACAGTGCCAGCACCTCTCCCTCTCCCTGCTTGCTGAGTTTTATTGTAGCAGAACTGGGGTGACCAAGACAGTCTTTTCTTGCTAAAACTCCTATCCCAGAGTTGCCGAAGCTCAAGGCTATGTAGGAGGTTATTCCCTGCTGCAGAACCCTCTGAGCAGTGCTGGGACTGGGTTCAGGAGATTACAAAGAGGTGAAGATACTTCTGCATTTGGGAAGCAGCCCCTTGCATTGTAGGGTGTCCAAAAGAATAATTCACTTCTGTACAAAAGAAACACCTGCTTGACTTTGGCTCAGACGTGAGCAGGTCTGAGTTGTGATTGTGTGTACAGTCACCAGTGAACAGAAAGGTAATTTAAAAATGATTCATTCTGGTGATTTGGGAGGCAAAATGCTCTGCTGGTTTCACTGTCTTCCTACAGTACTTGGATATTCCATAGCAGAAGTGGTTTCAGATTTCAACAGCTGGATTTTTTTTCTTACCTTATTTTTTCCAAATGATTGCCACTGACAAGCTAGGATGCCACAGGCATGTTGTCCTGAGGTATTCTTTTTTCCTAAGATGGTTGGATTTAATAATAGCTTGAATTATTGAGAAACTTAAATACTTCTAACAAGTTGTAACATCTGAAATGCAGTTGTTCTTTCCAGAGAAACATTAGCAGAACTCTTAAAAATCTGTGCGTTTGACTAAATACTGAGTACTTACTGTAACACAGGCTGTTGTGATTGGCATGCAGGATTGCAAATTGTCTGCTTGGAAGATTATTTTTAGTAATGTTGCAATTTTTGAACCAGATCTGAAAGCAGTCCAGTGAACAATAAGCTATACAGGTCAGTCTTACGGCTTTGCTTATTAGAAACCCTAAAGATGAAGACTTGCAGCCTCAAAAGCACCATGTCCCTGGACTTCATGAAGCTGATGAAACTGGGAACTGCTTTGGACCTGGAATTCTTGTGCTCTAATGCCTAGCCTTTGGCTCTGCCCCTTTTTTACCAGCTGACCAAACTGTGCCAAGTAATAGTTGGAAAGAATAAAAGAAAAAAAGCACAGCAGCAATCAAAGCCAGAACAAACCAACAATGAACCAATAAAAAATCTACAATAAGACCAGTGAACCCAACGGTTAAGCCTGTGTAGCTGAGATTTCAAGATGTGTGTAACACGTATTCAGAACTTGGTAGTGTTCTACTTGTACTTTTATGTGATAAAGGTGGGGTGGAGTGATTTGTTTTTGTTTTTTAACTTCCACTACAGCATTTTATAAGATTTTCTTTCTAGTCTCTTGCAACAAAAATCTTCTCTTTCTCTTAAGTCTTGAAGGTCTTTTTAAGCTACCGGCTGTGACCAAGATTTTCTTTAGCTTCTCAACTCTGTTCTTTTGATGTTCAGTTAGTCCTGATTCTGATTGGTCTAAATAAGGCCTCATTTTCTTTGCTGGATTTTTCACCTTGGTGTTTGAATTCTTGTTAATCTGGGCCTTTCTCCTGGTGAAATAAGCTGTTTTGACCTTACCTGCTTCTTGAAGCAGCTCAAATACTTCTGTAGCTGTGTGGTGAAATAGAGCAGGGCATGGATTTGTCTGAAAACTAAGTCACCATAGAAAAATGTTACTTTTTGAGTATGTTATTTCTTGTCAGCATGATTTGCTCGCAAAGGCCAAAGCCAGGAGCTGGAAGGTGGTGTGATGCTTCCAAATCTCTGGGTGGTTTGTAGGATGGTATCCAAAGCTTGCAGAAGGCCAAATGACACTGCATTTTTCCCTGTTGTTGGCATAAGCAAAGAGGGTGAGATTTTTTATTTTAGTACTTGTTTTTTCCTAGCTATCTTTGAAAGACTTTTGGTATGTGTTTAGAGTCTAAAATTATTTGTTCATATAAATTACCAAAGGAAAGGCCAGTAACATACTGGCAAGGTAAGGGCTGCTCGGATTGCTATTAATAAATTCTGGGCATAAAAGTGACTAAGTCGGAATGTAATATTGAAGATTAGAAGAAACTACTCTCACTGTTCAAATTGGTTCATAAACAACTGAAATAACTAATACTCAGTTCTGACTTCTTAGTTACTGACCTGTAGAGGATACATAGTTTTGTGGAATATGTTTGTGTTTGGTTCTTCAGTTGTGGGGTTTTGAATGGGGTTTTTTGGTCATTAGTGTTTCAGGTGGCAAATAGAGCCAGTGGTTTTTTTGTAAGCAGTGTTAGTGGCAGTATTTTGAATTTAGGAAAAATTATTATTTAATCACTTTAACGGGAATTCATTGTGCATCTGCTCTGTGTTTGGTACTTGACTCTGTTTTTCCCTAAGAATGTTCCTACTGTATATATGGAAGGGAGAACGTAAGGACTTCTTTGGGGCTACAGTTTCTGTCCCTGAAGTACATACATGTTTCGTTATATACATTGGCTTGAGTCTTTCTGGAGAAAACCATTTTACAGAAATAGACCTTCTTGTCATTGATGTGTTTTTGATTCAAGAATCTTTTTTTGAGGATAAGGTGGAGACTGTAATACATTAACTAATCAGACTTTTAGTTAGAGCTGGATGTGGAAATCTTGAATTTGCTGCTCTTGTTTTCATAATGAGAAGTTCTTCCATTTTACTCTGTTTATTTCAAAGATACAGTTCTCCTTGGCTTTATCTTTGAAGATCCTGTGAGAGCTGTAAGATGAAAAATAGTTTTCTTGGACAGCCAGCCATTGGTGATCAGCTGCTCCTTGTACCTTCAGCTTCCCTATTTATGCCTGGGGAAATGGTACATATTTTATTTCGCAGGCAGTTGACCACACTGCAGTGAGATCAAACAGAGAGCTGGAAGCTGAGCAAACATTTTCATAACGGGAAAATAGCAGAATCTCCAAATATCAGTGAAGACTCTTACTGTTTATTTTATAAAGAATACTCTTAAATTCATTGGAGTTCAAATCAAGAAGTGTACCCTGGAAATAGTGTTTCCTTTGTAAATGTTTTGTTCCCCCATGTGCTTTTGTAACAACGTAACTCAAATGGTCTTTGCTGGAAAACGCTTTTTGAACTCCAGCCCGGCTGTTCCCAAGAAGCTGGACTCATTGATGGGTGTTTCTGCGAGACAAAAGAGAGCAGTCTCACCTACATTTATTTACAGGTCTGTAGAATTCAGACAAAACAATTTTGGTAATTGTTCACTTAAATTGTTTAAGGGAAGCTGTTTTAGGAATAAGACAAATCATCTTGTTGGGATTTGGTGCTATTTCACTCTGGAAAAATACCATTAACTAAGTCACTTCTACTCCAAAACAGGGACCCTGTGCTTGCACTTCATTTTTGCCTTGAGCTGACCACAGGTGGGGGAGGTTGCTGTGGTACTGCTGATGAGATGCTGTATTTTAAGTTGTGGTTGTGTGTTTGTGTTGATGATGTTTTATTGAGAATTACCTGGTTCTTTTGAGCTTCCAGGGCAGTTTAATCATAAAGCCGAACCAGTCCTGCTGAAAGTCTGTTCTTTCTTTGCGCCACTGTAGAGTTTTCTCTCTTGTATCTCTTGCATTAATCTCAAGCTTGAAGGGAGCTAAACTTGACCAAAATGCTTTTGTTGCATTGTCTTTATGATAATTCTCCATTCTGGAAAGAAAGCCACCCATCTTAGGCTTGTCACCTCAGCCGAAGTATTGATCATCACATGTCCTTTCTACTCAATTCTTATATTCTTTTACAGCTCTGAACATGTCTATCCTAAGACCATTTACAGAGCCCTTGGTGTGCACTAAAGGTTGGCAGTGGGATATAGCTGCTTTAAAAAGCACGGGAAAATCTGTCCTCTCGTGTTCTTGCACAGCTTGGCACAGTCAGCAGGTGGTTGCTGCTGAGCCCAGTGCACAGGGAGGAGAACCTGCTTCACCTGGAGGATGTGCTGCTCAGAGGCTGTCCCAGCAAAAGTCAGGCTGTCTGAAATGATCCTCTCCATGTCTATGTAGCTGGGATTCCTGGGAGAACACAGGAATGTCTGTGGTGCCAGATGATAGTGAGCCTGGGTGAATAACTGCTTGCTTGCTGCAGGAGTGGCTTGGAGAGTATGGTGTAATAGCAATGAGAGTTGTGGGAATATCCAGGATTTTCCAAGCTTTGGTTGTTTTGGCTGAGGCATCTTTAAATCCTGTACCAACTTCCCAACTGTGCAGCAAACCACTTTTAAGGGGAAGGGCATGTGAATCATGCCTGTTGGGCCTGCTTACCAGAGGGTCCAGAGTGCTTGGTTGGACTGATGCATTCCCATCACATGCTGTTCCTTTGATCCCTAGGCTTTGTCAGCAATAACTTTTTTAAAGACCTCCAAAATTTTAAGCTGTTACACTGAGACACTCTAAACAGTGGTTCAATTCTTACATAGGGCGTTTGCATCCACTCCTTTCTTTCCTTCCAGCCTTAATTTATGGAAGGAAGGACAAAAGGGCAATGGGTGCATGCTAGAAGAGGCAGTGATATTATGCTGCTTTTATCTTGGTTTTACCTTTGCTGTTACTTTGGCAGCTGCATTTCTGATTTCCAAACTGGGCAGTTTCTCCTAAAAAATATTCACATGCTAAATCCAAATAATTCTATTAACAGCATCATTACAGCAGTTTTCATGGTAATGCAAAGTTTTTCCAGTGTTTGGCAGTGTGTGTGTTTCTTGAGTCTCCCATTGTAGATGTAACCATATTTCACATCAAGTTGTGCATACCTGGATTAGGTGTGTGCAGCATGTAAATGGTGCAGTGCATCCGTTAATCAGGAATATAATTAATTTTTGTTGGGAAGAGAGGTAAATGCCAGCTTGCAGTTGATTGCAGTTTGCTGCTAGAATAACTAATAAGCTTTTTTGTTTTATGTAACAGGCTGGATGGAAGGAAAACCACGCAACATTCATGAATGAACTGAAAAACCTTCAGGCTTCAGGACTAACAACCCTTGGTCAGGCACTCAGGTCATCGTTTGACTTGTTAAATCTCAATAGATTAGTGTCTGGAATAGACAATTATGGACAGGTAACGAATCTGTTTATAGTCTTCTGTCTTTTATATTTCTATGTTTTTTGAAATTATAGTTGGTGAGGGATTTTGGTGGTTAAAGTTTAGTTTTGCATTTAACTTTCTTTTTTAATGTTGGATAGCTCTGTGTAGCTTGAACTGGGAACTCCTTTTTTCTTATTATGGCTACTGGAAACATTCTGGAAAATGCTGGCATTTTTGTCCTTACTGAAGTACAAAGAAGCAGAATATAAATGTCCCAACTACAGACCCACAAGAGTAGCCCATTTTGTGTAGTTCTGTGTGGTTCCACACCTATTAAAAAAATAGGATTATTTTGAAAGATTGCGTATCTTACTGTTTATTCTATAATGACAAAAATACAAGGCTCTAAGCCTGTGTGTTAAGGTTGCTCTTAGCATTCTTGTGCTTTTGTCTATAGGGAAGGAATCCGTTCTTTTTGGAGCCATCTATTTTGATTACCATCACAGACGGAAACAAACTGACAAATACAGCTGGAGTCCAAGAGGAGGTAAACTTGCATTCAGTTCTTTCAAGTTATGATTGCACAAGTTGGTGCTATGCTGAGATGAATATTAATTGGTTCTTTCCTGCTAATTGGACTTCTTCGTCGTTGACCTGTTTTTAGAGAGAATAGAAACCAGCTATCCTGTCACTGCCCAGCCCCTAAATTCATAGTCTGTAAGGGTTTTGAGATGAGAACTTCAGATAAATTAGTGGGTTTGAGAAAAATTGGGTCTTTTACAGATAAATGAATGAATTTGGATATGATGTTTTTAGATGGTTTGTCAAATACAGGAAAATATTCTTAAATCTTTTTTTACCAGCTTCATCTTCCGTTGAATTCTCCTTTGCCTGGAAGTGAACTAACCAAAGAACCATTCCGTTGGGATCAAAGGCTGTTTGCTCTGGTACTGCGTTTGCCAGGAGCTGCATCTGCTGAACCAGAGCAGCTTGGGAGTGTGCCTACTGATGAATCTGCTATCACACAGATGTGCGAGGTTACAGGAGGTAACTGGATGCTTTTTTGCTTTGCTTCACATTTGGCATTTGCCTTGAAATATTCCTTTTCCTTTAATTCACCTTCACCTCTTCCTGTTTTCTCTGTCTGAATTACTCAGTGTCCATGTGAATCCACGTGGTGCTTTCTTGGATTCCAGTAGCACAGGAGAATTTTAAGATAAAGCAATATTCCTATTTCAGATCTAGATGTGAGAGCATTTTCTAAATGCAGTAGGAGTTTTTTGGAAAATTCCTATGGTTATTCTGGAGGTTGTCTTTGCTCATCATGAGGTTTGATGGGGGTTTTTTTGTCTTTGTGGTTTTTTGGTTTTGTTTGGTTTGGTTTTGTTTTTTGGTTGGGTTTTTAAAAAATTTTTTTTAATTAAAGTGTTGAATTAAGCAGGACTGCTATTAGTGAGATGTTAATTCTGCTGCAGGGCTGATAAGCTAAATTTAATCTTAAAAGTATTCGTTCTGGAGCCTATTCCTTGATATGTTGATCAGAATTTTTTTTTAATTGGTGCTTGGAGAAATTGTTGCGTAGGAGGAGGAGGTTTGGGTAGACAAAAGCAGATAGATTACACAGTCTTGGTGACATCAGAGGCCTTCCTAAGGGCCTCTATAAACTTGGCTTTGCTCCAGCCTGATGAAGCCTTAATGGCCTCTTTTAGTAACAAGCAAAATCTGAGCAGGTTGTGGGGTTTTGGTGCTTTTTCTTGCTTATATTGCATTTGAAAAGTATTTTGCCTTTTACATAAACTTGTACAGAGTTTATTGCTATTATTTTGGATAAAATTGCAAGCCTTGGCAGCCTGACTTAGGTAATAAAACATCTTCCTTAAGTAAGATAACTCAAAACTTACTTTTCTATTTCCCCATATGATTTCTCTCTTGTATAGGTCGTTCGTACTGTGTTCGGACACAAAGAATGTTGAATCAATGTTTAGAATCTTTAGTTCAAAAAGTCCAAAGTGGAGTTGTTATTAACTTTGAGAAGTCAGGACCAGACCCAGCTCCTATTGGAGAAGGTACAGTGATTCTTGGGTTTTTTTCCTCCCTCCTAATGTTAAGACAAAATGGTTTTTTGTATGTAAATGTGGTTAAGTGTCCTCCATGTCCTTCCTGCCAGCTTTTCCCTGTAGTGTACAGGATGCATCTTTTACAAGTGTTAGTTTGGTCCTTGCTAAGTTAAATGATGCCATATGTCTGCATATGCTTGTATGGATCATCTAGTGCTGGCTGGCTCTGTGTCACTCCTTTTACCTCTTTTAGGATGGCTGAAGAAAGTGAATGTTTGCAGGAAGCATTTAAGTTTAAATTACAGTGTTGTCAAGACTGTACTTAAAATAATTAAATCTGGCAGTAGTGTTTTTGAACAGTTAAACATCTCTGAAGCAATCTCAGTGCTTAGTTTTCTGTACATTTTCATTCTGCTAATTGATCACAGAACAGTAAGTTTCAGGTGAATGTTCTTAGCTGCGAGTGAAAAACTGTGCAAAGAACAAGGAATTACTTTGCTCCCTGTGAGTCAAGTGCATAAAAGGAAAGAGGAAAGTGCATTCCAAATGTGAAGCAGTTCTTCAGATTTGCAGAATTTCGTGGCTTAAAGGAAGAGGAGGGGGCTGACCAGTTCCAATTTAGGAAGTTAGGATCCTGGAATGTCAGAAAACATAGTAACTTTTAGCATCACCTGAACATTCTAGCAAAGCCAGCTTTATTCCTGCTTTCATTCTGGAATCAGCTTTTTCTGTGTTTGTTTTCTCCTTTTGCTTATTTAACTGTCATTTTATTGGAAGGCTTTCCTGTAACACTGTGCTGGACAGCACAGCAGGAAATTCCCATGTCTCTGGTGGCTCAAATGTTCTCTCCTATGTGGCAAAACGACTGGTGAAATTTGGCGGGGGGGTTTGTTCATTTTTGTCACATTTGAATGGTGATTGACTGTGGATATGAATGTATAAAAATGTCAAGACTTTTCATCTGTAGGGGAATCGAAAAAGTCCTAAACTAGAGAGAAACACAATAGGATTTACCCAAGCTGTAAAAATCATTGTTTTTATAATACAGAGAAACCAAACTGCTGTATCACTGAAACATGGTTTCCACAGTATTACTGGCCAGTTCTTTAAAGCAAGGAAAACTAGTAATGTAAAATCTTTTTAAAACAGAGAAGATTTGTTTAAGTGGGTGATCTCTGCTGTGCTGTTTGCTTTGCCGAGCAGTCTTTGAAAACTAATGGTTACATCTGTAGTGCTACAAAGTTCTTTGTCCTCAGCGTGCAGGGGTGTCAGTGATGGTGCACTGCAGTGGGCTGGCAGGGAACACTGGCCTTTGCAGCAGGCTGTGGGGTTTAAGTGATCTGTGAATGGTTGTAATTAAAAATTTGGCAAAAGCTGCCTCCTGCAAGGTGCATCCAACTTCTCCAAGAAATTTTGCTCTTTCAGTTTCCACTAGTGGCAGCATCAGTCAGTGAGCATTGCAGCCCCTGTAGAAATGTAAATGCCAATTCTCAGCCTTTCCAGGTGCAGCAGAACCAGCAGCAGTAGCGTGGTGCTGCCTGTGGGAGCTGTCTCAGACACTGAGCTTAAGCAAATACATTTTCCATGATATGAGTATGCCTTGGTGCACTCACTGTGTAATGGCTGTGCAACAGGAGCAGAAGGGAGATCAGGGCAAATGTTGTAATTGTTTCTCAGATGATTCTGTGATACACCTGGATGCATAGGTTATTTCAGCCTCTGGTGTAAAGATCTGTATGTCTTTGGAACAAGAGTAATGAAATGCCTTACTGGCTGCTAATACAGAAATTTTGCTAGCAGACAAATGCATGCATGTAGCTTTTCATTTTCTTTTTGTTTGTTATTTTGCTTTGTTTAAATTTTAGATGGACTTGTTGATTCATCCAGGCCCATCAATTCATTTGCTTCTCAGCCGTGGCATAGTTGTCATAAACTCATTTATGTACGGCCTAACCCTAAAACGGGTGTTCCTGTGGGGCATTGGCCAATCCCAGAATCTTTTTGGCCTGATCAGAATTCACCAACACTGGTAAGTAAAATAAGAACTGAAAAAAGGATTCTGCACAATAGTTGAACAGACTGAAAATAGATAATGGATAGAGTAGTTTTTACTTTCTCTATTTATAATATGATGTGACTTTGCTTTAAAAGGTTAGAACTGTTTTGAACAGAGTGGTATAGTCTAATGTGGATACTGTAACCTGTGACATTTCTTGTATCCAGAAAGTTCACTTCCATGTATACGGTTAGTTAATTTGTTGAATGGTTTTTAAAGGTTATAAAATTGAACTGTAAGTTACTTCACATACCACAAATCATAGTGAGCCTATTAAATTTTAACCAAAGCTTTATAAAATTCATTTACACGGGAAGAGGAGTATTTGTTTTTGAAAGAAGGTCAACCATGGGTCTTTTTCTTAGTGTTATTTCATGTGTGGACTCTTCTTTCACTAGAAGGAAGAATTAAAACTGAAACAGAAGAGCTACTCCCTGCAGAAAATGAGGAGAAAACAGTATTAATGTCTCCTTTTCTTACTGACATGATCATACATTTGGCATGCATTACTAGCCTTTCTAAACATCTCTCCTTTGTTAGGCGTGTTCTATTCCTGCACTTTGCAAGTGCACAAGGTACTGTCTGTCCATTCCCCTTGCTCCCACCACCTGATTAAAGAGGGGAAAAAGACCAGAGATTTGTAGAGTTCTTTGAAAGATTCTTTGTGAATTGAGTGCAGTCTCACATCTGTTTTTCTGTGAACATCAAGCTGGGAAGAAGAGTGGAAGTTTCCTTTAAACCTGTCTCTGTTGTTGTAGCCTGATTGACATGAAGGCTTTTAAATATCAGGATAAATAATAGCATATTAACCATGGTTTTCCGTTGGTGGGAAGAATATATCCGTGTGTGAGCATTTTTTTTTCAGTTAAATATTTAGTTCATCTATATTCTGTTATAGGAGCTTGTATTTTATTCTCTTCGAAGGAATATTGTGGAAACTGAGTGTTTTAAGACTTGCAGGATAGTAAAATACCCGCTTTAGGATGTTTTTAAGAGAATTGGTTTGTTTACCATAGATACGTGAAAATTGATACCCTTTTTCCCCCTTTCAGCCTCCGCGCACAGCTCACCCCGTGGTGAGGTTCTCCTGTGTGGATTGTGAGCCCATGGTCATAGACAAGCTTCCTTTTGACAAGTATGAGCTTGAGCCTTCACCCCTCACCCAGTACATCTTGGAACGAAAGTCTCCCCATACCTGCTGGCAGGTACTTGCCCTTTATTTGATTCTAGAAGTGTAATGGGTAATCTGAGGTACCTCAGTCTTTGCAAGCCTGGAGAATTGGGGTCTGGTTCAAACTCTGCAGCGGGTGAGAAGAAACATGTCAAGGTTTCACTTACCTCCTTTCTAAGAGAATTATCAGGAGTCAGAATGAGTGTTCCCTCCACAGGCTTTGTAATCTCATTTAATTCTCTTTCTAGGTCCATCTCATTTTGCTAAGAAATATGCCCCCCAGGTTCCATTTTTGGCTAAATTGAAATTCTCTGTAGGCTTCCATTTGCTTACAGGGAAAACCCAGCACTAGTTTCCATCATGTTACCTAATGAACAGCTGCAAATCATTTTCACTAGATGGTTGAAGCTGCTAATGGGAAATAAATGGAAACTGTTGATCCTCTTGACTAGATTGGCCTTGAAGAGGTTGAACTTCTGTTGCTGAAATCCTTTGTCACATGCTCCTTTTGTAATTTTTTATAAGTTTCTGTGTCCTCTGTAAAATAAGGCTCCCTTCTTAGTGGTGTTCTTTTAAATAATAGCTTAATGTGTACACCAGGAGAATGCTTAGTATAATACTTTAGCTGGAAAGGTGAATTTGGAGGTGTCTCTGTTTTTGTATCCCTCATGAAAACTACAACTTAGTTGAAAATATGACATGCATATCCAGAAGAAAAATTAAACTTATTTGAAAGAACTAATTTCAAAAATTTCCTTTAAACATTCATAGGTACATATATTGCCTGAGTTACTAAAATTACTCTGCTGTTTTCCAAAAACTGCTTTTCTTCTCCCAGCTACACATCAGACTCTTACAAATTAGAGAAATAGGCTCATTGTCATAGAAACCATGTAACAAACCCAGTTCCTTATGCCCTGAAAAAACAGAGGATAACCACTTGCTATTTGCTGCAAGGTTTATTTTTTTCTAGGAAAACTATTTTTGACTTAGATGTGGGTTATTTTGCTTGCCTCAGTCAAGAATATCTGCCATTTTTATCTTGTTGAAATACTGTTTACATGTATTGCTTTTTAGGGTTAATACCCTCATATATGTGCACTTAAAAAATAAAGTCAATTTTAAGAATGTTGGCACTGGGCATAATCAAGATGTTTCTTGAGTGGTTGTTTTGTTTAATTTCTATGCTTAAAAACATTTTGCATTTCTTTTTATCAGTGTTGTAAATATTAGTTGTGCTATTTTTGAGTCAGCATACTTAATTTCAAATAGCTTGTTTATTTAACATTCCTTCAACAGATGTACCCTAACCTATTCTAAATCATTGCAAAAACTCTTCAGGGCATCACTTCACAGTAGTTTGACTAAAGCAGTAAAGATTACTCTGTGAAGAGCATTTCTGCACTCACTGGGCATACACTAAATGTTGCATGTCTCAGTTTTGTGACTACGGAATGTAAGTCCATACTCACCCTGATGTGTTCAGATTTGTCTTGTTTGTGATAATTTACTGTCTTAATGCAGTTGGGTTCAGATTGATTTGAATTTTTAAATGCCCCATGCTTAATATTCTTCATGTTCTACATTCTAATACAGTGATCTCTCTTATTCTTTGTCAGGTATTTGTGAGTAGCAGTGGAAAATACAGCGAACTTGGCCACCCGTTTGGGTATTTAAAAGCAAGCACTACTTTAACCTGTGTAAACCTCTTTGTGATGCCTTACAACTACCCTGTTTTACTTCCATTGTTAGGTAGGTAACACATCTGCATTGGACTGCCAGTGCAGCTGCTTCAGAGTAAAAGCAAAACAGTAATGGTTGGTGTTCTGCCTTAGTTTGAGACATTATGAAATAATGGAGATCAGAGAGTAGAGAATGTTGCAAACTCTTTTAACATACTTTGGGAGGAGAGGATTTTCATACCCCCTCTCCCTTTTTTTCTCTCCAGCAGAGGAGGAGAGCTACCTGCTTCCAGTGCATGTTTGATGCTGTTCACCTCCTAGACACGTAGCCTCTTCCTTAACCTGGAGTAAGCTTCAACCTCCATTCTTTTCCCTCATTTAGGGTGTGGTGTATCCAGGTTTTGCAGTTGCTCTTGTAGCAGCTTGTTTTTTACTGGAAGATGAGATGCAGTGTTTGTCACGGGTGTTGGGAAGAGGGATTTCCCTAATGCAGTTTAGAGCAGTAAGAAGGAATTGAGCAGTGGAACAGTCTGCATTTCTTTCCTGCCCAAAGGACCAGGTTTTGGTTTTGTTTTTTTTACTCCCACAACGAAATTACTTTCTAAGGAAAAACAATATGAAAAGGTGCTGTACGAAGAAGTGCCACAGTAATTGTGGTTGGTAGGGATCTGGCATAAAGGTAATGGCAGAGAGGAGTTTCCAGGGTGCCACTAACCCTTTCAGTTGCAGATGCTGTAAGGCTTTTTGTTCTAGTTTTTGTGGGTGTGTTCAGTGATACAGAAGAACAGTGATCAAGAGAATTAACATTGAGTCTTACTGTCTTACACAGGATTTTTCCATTAATTTCTAGGAAAAAACAACACAATTCAGGAATGCTTTTTCATAATCCTGGTCATAACCAAAAAAGAAGAAACTTGTGCTTGCTGATAATGTGTCTTTTTTAGTTATCTATGTAGCCTGATAATTGTCCCAAAGTGTGCAAGGAGGGTGAGAGTTTCTGTGACTTTGTGGTTCCTGAAATACTGCAGCAGATCCGCTAGCTGAAAAGCCATCACTGATCCTAAATTAACTTCCCTGTTCATTTTGATGTTGACATTTGCAGTTCTGCTGTGTCTTTCATGGCGCTCTTGTCTTCCCCCTGCCTTTTTTTTACAGGGGTGTAAAGCTCTCCTTCTCTTTGAGGAAAGGCACTTTTCAGTGTGTGTAGTGCTATTCTACAGTTTACTCACCTGGTAATCCCACTTCTTACATTTCCAAAGGCTCTTGAGAGGAAAATGCAGAGGTTCCACATTGCCTGAGTTGTAAAGTAGATGTTTTCTTGAGGGCACAAATCCCCCATGCATTCCATATTGTTCACACAAACAAACACAGTGTTACCTTCAGATCTCCTACCAGGACTTTGTTTATCTTTGGTCTCTAAGGCATGGTGGAATTAAGTTCTGTGGAATATACATTCAGCACAAAAGTAGATCTGGGCCCTTTTTTACTTAGCAGTATAGAAAATGAGTGAGATGATAAACAGCATACCTGGTAAATTATTTGTAGATGTTTTTAATGATACTGACTCTGTATTTGCCTCTGTAGGTAGGTAGGAGTACTCCCCCTGTGTCTCCCTTCATACATGCCAGTAGTGGATACTGATGGTTCAGCAGAGGACTGATTTGAGTGTGTAAAACCAATTTTCCATTACTCTCACCCAGATTTAAAAGGATGTGAGAACTCCCAAGACCAGGAGAAGTCTGCTCCATTCAGCCACTACCTCCCACATTGGTGCATCAGTGCGGTTCTAGTGGCTCCTGCGCTACTGGTAGAATATTGTGTTGGAGGACTGGTTGGGACAGTACCATGGATAATCTGTCTCTGTTCCTTCTGGTTACTCCTTCAAAGACAAAACCACTTTACAGCTATGTATTTGTACTGTATTATCAAGTGTGTTCAACCTTATAAACAGTTAGTAAGATGCTTCTGAATTTTTTTGCTTGCATTTTTGTTTACCTCCTGCATTCCGGAGCAGGGGAAGTTTTAATTCTCTTTTTGAAAAATAGTGTAAGACGGCCCTAAAAACAGATAAGATAGGTAGGGATGAGGCAGCTTGCAGGTGATACTTGAGCAAACTGAAACAAGTTGTAATGGTCCGTGACTGAAGGAGGTAAATTGTACCACATCTATACCTTTGGTGATTTTATGTCTTGGTTTCTGCAAGAGTGGATTTGGGCCTACTGTAGCTTCTGGTGTTCAGAAGCTTTGTAAGGGAAAGGAGCCAGTTAATAGGACTTGATAAAACAGTGAAGCCGCACAGTCCATGTGTTAACGGATTCATGCTCTGTGTTTGGTTGTCTGACAAAAACGCTGGTCTCCGTCCTCTTCCAGCTGTGATGGATAATGTGGGATGTGCAGTTGGAGCTGAGCAGCTCCAGTTTGCTCTCAGAAAGCTGGGGAGAAGTCCTGACTAGTTTGGTGGTGGTTTGCTCCCAGAACTGAGGAGGTGGAGTGCAGTTCTTTCTGTTCAGTGGGAGGCTGCTGAAGGCAGAGCTTTTTGCAGGCAGATGCTGACGTGCTTCAATGCTGAATGCTTGGCCCACAGATGATAGGAATTTCCTCTTGAAGGATTGTTGTAAAGCTGTTGTACTTCAGGTGCTGTTCTGTTTAAAAACATTTGTACAGCCAAGTTCATGAAGCAGAAGTCAAAGGAGGGGTTTTAGGGAGAGCTAAGTAAAGATGAGGTATATTTCTAAATGCTTCTGCCTTGCCTGAGATGTTTCCTTGGCTCCTTTTAGCTGCATGGGTGGGAGGGCAAGCACTGCTGGGCAGTAGGAGTGACTGTTCATTGGGAGTGTCAGCAGAAGCAGCAGTGAAACAGCCGTGCGGGAAATGCCTTGAGAAGGTGATTAATACCCTTTTCCTGTGGGTCTAAATATGCAACAGGATGAGCATTTAGAAAATGTCTGCCTATGAAGGACTGCAGCATGGACAGTTTCCTTTGATGCTTTTACAGGCTCTGTGAGAGAACCTGCAAGTAATGATTTCGTATTTTGGAAACTTAAGGGCTGTGTTCTCACCAGTGTGTACACACCATGCTGTGGCTCTGGGAGGGAGAGCCAAATACATTGTGATACATTTTGTATCAATGGAGAAACAGTGACACAATACCGTTCTTAGGTAATGATGGATGCTGTTTTCCATTGCAGGGCTTTATTTTTGGTTAGATGATTTGCAGGGAAGGATACTGTTTTCTGTGAATGTAGAATCATGAATAGAGGAGTATATCAGTGCATAATTAGGAGAATTACAGGAGTCAACAGGGAATGGTGGTGTACTCGCTCAGGTGGAATTTAATGTGAGTGGTGATTAAAAAAAAAACCTGTTAAGTTTTACTTTGGGTTACATGGTGCATGACCTGTTGTAATTTAGGCTCCAGTTGAACTACTGAAATTACCTGCTGACTCTTCTCTCTCTCGTGCTCTGTTTTTTCTTAACTGTTCACTGATCTTAAAAGGTGCATCCAGCCCCCTTCTGTAGTACTGGGTGTCAAAGGTGTGTATTATTGTCCTGTTTGTCACGGTTTGGTTGTTTTGGACGTTAATCTGAAGTGGATAAAGACTGCAATACAGTTTTCAGTTAACTGGTCTGTGTGGTTTTACCCGGTCTCTTGAGTTGTTACAGCTTGCAGCCCTTTCCTAATGGTTTTTAATACCATATTCCCAATTATACAGTGCTTTTAGCTTCCTCTGAGTTCAGAACTAAAAAGAACTCTGCGTTAATTCTGGATTTCTGGACTATACAGAAATTAGTATCTGAAAATAATTAGGTAGAAGTAAAACTAAATTATGTAAGGATTTTTTTCAATATTTTTTGATTTTTATGTACAAAAGCTTGAGGTTTAATCTGTGAAAGACATAGTTAACTGGATTATTGTTAGTTTGCTTATTTGTATAAATCATCACGTGCATCCCAGGGCACAGGGGAAGAAGTGCCTTTCAAGTGCCTGTGTTGCAATCTGCTGACAGTGTGTGTCTCAAACTCTCGAGTTAGAGGCAGGTAAGATGCTGGTGGTGGAGTTCTCTTTGAAACTGTGGCTGTTTACCACCCTTTCAAGAGGGTGGCAGTTCCTGCAGTGAGTTTGTGATGTGGGGAGACTAATTTTAAACAGACAAATCTTTGCTGAAGCTCTGCATAGATTTCAGAACTTTTTCCTTTGATAGAAGTGATCAGGGAGGGGCTTTTGCGTTTGATGTCTGGGAGTAGAGCTGTGCTGTGGATGGGGACTCCCAGCTGGCTGAGCTGAGGAGTGGCTGTGCCATGTCACTATGCCTGTGTGCAGATACTGGTACAAGCTCACTGTGCTGTGAGACGAGTGCTGATAAGGGGTTTAAGGCTCAAGCTGTACTCAAACAACTCGTAGACTGCAAAATATCAGGACTTACTGTAATACTGAACATCTTGCTTTTTAGGGGTTTTTTTATGTTGACTTTTGAGAGGGGGGTGTAGTTTAACTTGCATTTTGCTGCAAAAAGGTAATAGGTTTATGAGATAAGAATGGATGTAATTTTATATTTGCCATATGTCATGATATCATCCCAGGTTCATTTGGATAATAGTGCTAAGCTTGAAGTATATTGAGATTTCAAATGAAATTTTGGTTTGTCCTCCTAAACTCCAGTCCACTAAATTCCAGTCCGCTTTCTTCAGGCCAGGGAAGAGAAGAAGTAGCATCTGTAGTGTGGTTTTTATATGTAATGCAGAATTCATTTAGATTGGAAAATACCTGTAATTGAGTGGGGTTTGTCTATGAGAACTTGGGAAGTAGTATCATAACATCTGTTCAATTTGTGCAGAGTACTATGCAAGTCAAATTTTCTTCTCCAGATATATCTTCCTGAAAACTCAGTGTGGAGAAAACAATTTCCTTGCTGCATCTGTCTTTTGCACACCCTCTTCGTGCATCTCTGTCTCCTGCAGCTCTCCCCAGTTAATTTTTGGACATCCCTTTCTCCAGACCTGCATATCCTTCCATTAGCCTCACTTTGCCAGCATGCTACAACACTACTAAGAAGAACCTTTATTTCAGTGGATAATTCAAAATTTCAAATGGTAAATTGCAGGATGCTGTGTTTGGTGTAGAGACCGCTGTCACAGTTCATAGAGTGCACAGCAAATAGGTCCACACTTCACCTCAGTGATTCCTAAAAGACCACGTGCACACCTGTAGTGAGCAAAATGCTTCTAAAACAGTATCCAAAGGAAAGAAATGTCTGGTTGCCCCTCTCTTAAAGGGCAGCAGTTTTTGTAGCTGATTTCTGTCTCTTGTCTATACCTGTGGGAGATTTTGCTGCCCTGGCATGAGGCAGGTGTTGTGGCTGGCGGTAACCCCTTCTCTTCTGGGTGCAGCTGCTGCTCTTGGCAGCAAGTCAGCAGAGCTGGCCAGAAGGATTCCCTGATTTGATTTTTTTTATTCTTTCCCTTTGATGCCAAAGAATATTTTTACTGGAGACCAGAATTCATCATACAGGTTGAACAGAAGAAAGCTGATTTGAAAATTGAAATTGAACCAAATTAACGTTGTTTGATTTAATCAGATACAGGGACTCCCTGATGTGCAAGAGAGAGGCAAGGGAGGTGAAACTCTTTAACAGGTGGATCTGTTGCACCTTCCATGCTGCTGGTAGTTGTGTGCAGTGTTTAAGTCTGGTGTACCTTGTAAGTGTGCTTGTAATGGGGACTTGCTCTGGATTGCCTACTGCAGCTAGGACTGGGGATTCCCAATCCTTCACACCTAAGGTTAAGAGCAGTTTTTGGGGGGAAGCCCCATTGGGAGATGGGTGGAGGGAGAAAATGGGGAAATCTGGCACGTATGATTTTGGACAAAGTTAAAGGTCTGGGACTGTATAAATGACACCTTCTTTTGTTGTTTTCCTTGTTGCAGATGACTTGTTTAAGGTTCACAAACTCAAGCCAAATCTGAAGTGGCGACAGGCTTTTGACAACTACTTAAAAACAATGCCTCCTTACTACTTACTGGTATGTTCTTCTTCTCATCTCATCCTCCGGGGTTTAATGGCTGGTGTGACCAGAGTCCTTTGCATCATACCTCTTACTAGTAAATTTTTTTTTTTACATAATTATGATGGCATTTTAGGTAGTTAACATTCTGCCTTTCAGAGGTATGTAGATTAGAGCAAACATTTTTAAGAATTAAAAAAATTTGTAGAAATACTAAGTAGTAGTAGTTAAGATATTAAGTGTTTAATGAATGTGTTTTCTGATCATTAAATATTAAATGAGTTTTGATCAAAAATACTTCAGAACATTCAGAGAAACCAAATTTGGCATTATTTTTGTAACTGGATAAGGAAAATGCAGATTAGTTTGCTTATTAATGTGGGTGAAATGCTAGAACTTGGGAAGTTGATACTGACTGGGCCAAATGAAGGGTGGGGGGAGGCACTGTGTCACCTTTTACATGTAGCTTGGACAATGCACCTCAATATGGACTTGCATCATCCCGGCTATTCTGGACCTGAGCCTTTGAGTGGAAATTGCCAGCGGCACCACGCTGTGTGCTGTCTTGGTGATGTGGCATAATGTCCATTGTGAGCTAGTTAGACACCAAACTCATGTCACATGTTATCTGAATAGACTTGAATTTTAGTGGCCAAAAGTGGAAAAGCTAGAGCACTAATCTATGTGCCTTAGCTTCCTATAATTGAGCTTATAAATTTCTTTTTTAAATATTTATTCTCTTACTATTGTGTATTTTGTTTTCCTTATAGCCGTTAAAGAAAGCCCTAAGGATGATGGGAGCTCCAAATCTGATATCAGATAATTTAGATTGTGGACTTAGTTACAGTGTTATCTCTTACCTTAAAAAACTCAGCCAACAGGTAGTATTGATAAAACCTTTGCAATTAGAAGTGCGTTGATTATTTAGTTTGTGGTAATCTCATTATGAAGCAGTTAATCCCTGTGGGAGTTCATATGGGTGTGCAGCATATATTATAACTGAAGATTGGTGAGCATTTCCACTGCAAATATGGACGAATCCAGCGTGATTCTGTAGCCAGTGATTGTGCCTTCTGTAAGTGGTGGAGAGGAATGCAAAGGAAACCTCTTCAGCTATACTTTAAATATCTGCTAGACTTTAAACTCCAAAGATAATCACTCATTGAATTTATGGCTGCTCTTGCCGTTGTTCTTCACAGCTGAAGTCAGAGGCCTGCCTTCAGTCTCGTGTTTATTTCCACATGTCCCTTGGCAATGCTTTTTTCCAAAAAGTGTGTTCTTGTCCATGGGGAGTAAAATCATAGTTCAAGCTTTATAGCTGAGCTTCCTGTTTCCTTCAGGTCAAAGTCATTCTATGTGTTAAGTGTGACCTGGTGGGAAATAGTCTTACGTATCTTATTCTCTTTGCCAAGACTGCCATTCCAGGTGTAAGGGCTTGGAAGCTCTTCCTTCTTAGCATGAGGGGCTCTTACACCAGTAGTTCCATATCTAGAAGGAAGTGGGGAAGCAGTGCAGCCTTTAAAATTACAAAGGAAAAATCCTCCGCCTTAAAGAATGCACAAAATACATCCCAAAGCCTCTGAATGACTGAACATCTACTAGACCTAAAACTTCTTGCGGTATTTTGGTAATCTAATGATATGCAAATTCATATTATTTATCTGCACTATGGCGTTGAAATGACTTGAGATGGCTGCTGTGGCTCTCACAGACATTCTCAGCACATGGAACAGTTTGAATGTGTGGAATGCATTATAAGCTCCTGTATAGGCACAGGCAATTCCAGAATTCTGCTGTGCTCCTGCTGTCCTTAAATTCAGTTTCCCACAGATAATGAAGGAAGGAGGAGAGGAGATTTGGGGGAAGCGGGTTGCAATCACAGTGGGTTTTGGGGTTTTGGTTGGGTATTTTTTTTCCTTTATACGTATTGCTAGTGGGTAAAAAAAAAAACTTAACTCTGAATACAGTTAGATCTTAATACAGTAAAATTCTCTGTAGCTATAATAAGAAATCTGTGCTAATTGGAGAAGTGATACATTTTTAGAAAGTGACTCATAAACCAGATTTCTTTTACGACTTTTCCCCCTTTTATTGTTACAAACATACAGGGCAAACCTTAGCTCATAGGTTGCTTCAAAAATAAACTGAAGTTATATTACTGTATCTGAATAATATTGTTGTTTTAGATGCAACTTTATTGTAACCTAAGGCATCCTACCTTCCATTTTGTTTTTTCTTTCCCTTTAAAGATGGTTCTTCAGGGACACAAGAGAGTCACAGACTTGCAGCAAAATCAGGGATATTCACAGACCTCCTACTGGCATATAAATTTAGATACACTGGCTAAATATTTTTCCGTATGCTAGCACATTAGGATTTCTTTATGCTTGAGATCTAATCTATGTAATCCAATATATCCCTGGGTAGGTAGTTGGGAACTAAATTTGTAGTTTAATTCTGCTAATGTACTGTGTGTTTTGTACTGGAAATGTGCAATGCCTGCTGATTCTTTAACTCACGGTGTGATTCCATTTTAGACAAAAATAGAATCGGAACGGATAATAGGTTCAGTGGGTAAGAAAGTTCCACAAGAAATTGGAATAAAAGTGAAAAATCACTCCAGTGGCCTCTCCTTGGTACACAGTAGGGATTTTAAACAACTGCTGCAAGGGATCACTGGGGAATCTCCACTGAGACTATCGGAAATAAATGTTAAAGAATTTGCTGGATTCCACATAGGACTTTTAAACAAGGTAAACAGCACTGTGGTCTTGCATGACTAATCAGTTAATCTCATCTGTTTTAAATGGGTAACTTCTATGGACTTAGTGTAGAAGGAAGTACCTTCACTGAACTGGGATGAGTACAGCATAGACATAAAGAGGGAGAAGAGTAAATGCAATTTTTTTGCATTTGATTTTGGGACACTGTTTGAAATCCCCATGGTAGTAAACAAAAATTACTGTGCTTTAAGTGCCAGTCTCTGCAAAAGACAGCTATTGTTGTTCATCCACGAATTAACATGCTTGCTCTTAATGGAACTGAAGGCACTAATGCTGAATAAGGTCATGTTGAAAAGACAGCCACTGAGATTGTTGTAGCCAGTTACAAAGGACTAAACTTTCTTAAGAATATTTTTTAATAGTTAATGTTATTACAGTTCATAGTGGAATTTCTCCATGCATGAGAACTGATGGATTAACTGAAAGTTACGTATTTTGTTACAAAACTAGGATTTGAAGCCACAGGCATTCAGAAATGCCTATGATATTCCTCGTCGCAGTCTTCTAGACCAGCTAACAAGAATGAGAACCAATCTTCTGAAAACACATAGGCTTATCTTGGGACAGGATGAAGGTAAGGAGTCACAGTTCTTCATAAATAGTTTGAAGAGAATACAGCTATTTTTGTTATTTCCTTAGGGCAGTGTTTTTTGTCTCTGGTGTGGGAGCAGAAGTGGCCATTGCATCTCTTGCTGACTCAGACAATGTCCTTTTCTTGACTCTGAAGGGAAAGGAAGGAAATTTTTGCCTTCTGTCATGCAAGATGTCATGCTTGCTTTGAAATTTAAAAATAAGTTTCATGGGAGAGCTTTCACGTTCACCAGGGCTCAGCATAAAGTGACGGGGGCTTAAGGCAGAGAGGAGCTCTCTTTGTTTTTTGTGATGTGCTGGTGGTCTAAAGATGCAATTGTCAGCATAGAAATTAAAGTTGCTTATTTTTATTCTTCTGCCAATTAAGCTCAGCTCTTGCCAGGCTTATTTCCACAATTGTAGTCTTCAGCTCTTCCTTTGTAGTGAAAAGAAGTAGTCAGTTCTAGTTCTTAAATGCTAACACTTGAAACTGAGGTGTGTGAAGTTTGTATTGCCTTAATTTTAAGACTAAATTAAAATCTCTTTTCTGTTGCAGACTGCCTTCATAGTGTTCCTGTTGCTCAGATGGGAAATTACCAGGAATACCTGAAAATGATGCCTTCACCTCTTCGGGAGATTGACCCGGATCAACCAAAAAGACTTCATACATTTGGCAATCCATTTAAACAGGATAAGAAGGTAGGAGGGGCCTTGCTGCCTGCTGTGCCTTTATATTTAACACAGCTTGAAATAATTAGTGAGTAGAATTTCTCTCCCACAAGTACAATATATTGCTAACTTGTGCAGCCTGTGGAAAGGAGGGGTGTCTCCCATGTGGTCCAGGAGGAATGTGTACAGAATCGTGCTGGTTTACAGAGTAGCACTGGGCTCTCTATGGTTGCCTTGGGTATCTCTGTTCTGAGAGCTGTCAAGTGTTCTGAAAGCCACTTGAAGCTGAACACAGAGGGGCTCAACTCATCAGTGGATTGGTGAAACAGTTGCTGGTTTGTACTGTTACTTATATTGTTACTTTCTTTTCAGGGTATGATGATAGACGAAGCCGACGAGTTCGTGGCTGGGCCCCAGAACAAGATCAAGCGCCCCGGGGAGCCCAACACGCCGGCGTCGCTGAAGAGGCGGCGCAGCATGTCCCCCCTGCTGCGGCGGCCGCAGTCACCGCCCGTCGTCACCAACCACGTGGGCGGGAAGGGCCCACCCGCTGCTCCTGGCTCTCCCTCCTACCTGAACCTCAAGGGTGTCCCAGCAAATAAAGGTATACTGAGCTGTGGTACAGCAGCTTGGGTGGTGGGGGGATCTGGGCAGGAAGGGAAAAGGTTCTGCCAGTGCATCTGTGCTTTGCTGTTACGTAGGAGTGAGTTTCTTTTGTTGGCCTAGATAAACAGGCTGCTGCTACAGTTAATGAAATCTGAAATAAAAAAACCTGTTTGGAGATACTTTCTATCTCAGATCAGCTTTTAGTTTTTCTTTGTGTATTCTGTGGCGAAGAAGGAAAGTTAAAATACAGTTGTTTCATTTCCCACAAATAGGAATTTTCATACCCACCTATTGCAGCAAATGGAGTCAGAAGAAAACTCTGTTAGCTGGGTTTGGGGAAGAAAAGAAAAACATGAGTTTACTTAGGAGTCATGACTTTGCACTAGGAATACAGAACATGGTGACTTCATGATAGTAATAGGAGTTGGTACCAGTCCTAAGGGGAAGTATTCTCTTGGTCCCATCCACAGTTGAATAAAAGTATTGAAGTGTTGTCCAGCGCTGTCAGATTGCTACACAGCACTTCAGACAAAAAGGATACAGAACTACTTCTGTTTGGTTCTTTTGATGCTGCACTTGTGCACCAGTAAGGAATGTATTTTTTGCTTGTAGATACCAGTAACAGTGTTGGCCAAGATGGCAATGGAGAGAAGAAAGCAGAAAATTGTCAGTCATTGGAGAAGCAAATTGATGGCTTACCTGTGCAAATGGCTCCTGTGGTTCCAGCTGCTGTGGGAGAGGATGAGATGTTACCCAATGATTTAGACTCTCTACCTGTTGAATTCAACTGTTTAACTGAAGATGGGTTGGATCATAAACCTGGTACCAATGCACTTGTTCGAGGGCCTCTGAATTACAGTGTGAGTGGAGATGACCAAAAGCGGGCCATGGAGTCTACTTCTGAATCTGTGCCAAATTCCTTTAAAATAACACCTACCATGTTGGAGGGAAACAATGCTGACATCAAAGTTAAAGTGATGAAGGAGGTTCGCAAACCTGGAAGAAGTAAGTTATTTGTGTTTTGTTTATTTCAGTAGTATATTATATGTGGTGTGAGAGAGAAGACTTTTCCTTGAAGGAAGGAGCTATTTTCAATGTACACACAACTTCAGATATTGAGTCATTTCTGGTTGCTCGTAAATGAGCAATGGAGGGTCAAAAAAGCATTTCCTGCTGGGCAGGTGAGTTGAAATTTCAACTTGTGCTTGGGAAGTTGAGTGCCAAGTCACCCTGTTTTCCCTCAAAGATGGGTTAACTGGTATACGAGGTGCCTGGTGAAAGCAGCATCCTTCAGAGGTTTTGGTTTTGTTACCAGTGATCTAATAAGACTGGATACTCTGCCTTAGGCTGCACTGCTACTGTGTACACAAAGTGTACTTGATGCTCTGTGTCCATCGAAACTCCCTTTGCAGGGCAAAGGCATGTGTCTGTAAGGGTGCATCTTGGAATATGCTTGAAAGGGAATGTTAACAGTTGACAGCAGAGTGGGGTTTTTTAAAATTTTGTGAGACTAATTAGTGATGAAACGCTGCTGCAAACTTTTAAAAACTGAAGACTAAAAATGACATTCTGCGAAGTGGGCTCGACCAATTTTATACCAAATTCATGTCTAGTAAATGGTGATGTAGAGAAAAACTGTGTGTTCAGTGTGAGTCTTCTGTCTTGCTGCAGTAACCTAGCAGTCATCAAAGAAAGAAGCTAAATTGTAGTGGATTAAATGCATACATCTGTTCAGAGGTCTGGCTGTTTATGCTCCCTCTGCCTACTGCATCACTCTGAGCAGACTCTTGGTCACAGCACCATAAATGTATTTGTGCTGGGGTCAGTTATGGGAAATAGTGAAACAGTGCTGGTTTTAGATTTGTTTCCAATTTGATATGTCCAGTTTATTCTTTTGCAGTGGACATATTTACCTTGTACCAGTGGGACAGTCATGTTGTGCTCACACTAAGGGTTGATAATCTGTCTTTCTAGAAATCTGATGGCAACCTCTGCTTTCAGAAACGATGGCTCCAGGCCAGATCAGAGTTTGGTGGCCCTGTGCATGTTAACTGTGATCATGGAAATGGGAGGCTTCTCTCTACTCAGCCTGCATTTTCTGAGGATAAATGTTCCTAGCTGCTGCTCTTTAAAGAGAACCTTAATCCTTGGTGCCACATTTGAATTCCCAGATCATCAGTATCACTTTAAATTATTCTGTCACCTATGCTCTGCTCTTAAAGCTAATGCAGGTGTTTTTCTTGCCTTAAGTGTTTTATCATACACAGATACATGAAACTGGGCTTTGTTTTTCCTTTTTGGCTCTTAAGCTTTTCTGAAATTGCATCTGTAACATTCATTTTTAATACATGGTTGAATTTTTATTTCTTTTTTAGATTATGAAAAAATATTTTCTCTTCTTGAGGAGGTGCAAGGACCTATGGAAATTCAGAAGTATTTCATTGAATTTGCTATCAAGGAAGCAGCAAGGTCTGTGTAGATAGAAATGACTCAGAGTCATAAATTAAATATTAATTTAGATCGTAGTCGTAAATAATAAACTTTATCAGTGCTAGTATTTTGATTTTCTGCTTTGACATATTTAAGTTATAATTGTTTTAGTCATCAAACTACCATTACATTTTTATGGAGTAAATGGTCTTTACTAAAGTTTAAATGTGACTTAGAGAGATAATGGGTTGTTACTGAAGACCAACCCAAAATTTGGGTGGGTTGGGGAGAGGCAGATGTATTAAATTAAATTTTCTAGCCATTCTTACGCCAGAAATAAAGAAAGCTCTTCCATACTGGAAACAGAGAGCCTCTGGTAATACGATTTGTCATGGCTGAATATTCTTGAGTTGTTCAACTGTATGTTTGGAAGAAGAAATTCATGTTGCTTTTCCTCTCTTCTGTAGGTTTAAAAAACGGGTCTTAATACAACACTTAGAGAGAATACTAGAGGAACTAGATTTCACCAGCCCACCCAACAGAGTTAATCATGTCAACAGTAGATAATAACGTACCGGCCAGACGAATGCGGACCAGGAATGAGTTTGCTGTGCCACAGAAGAGTGGAAGAGGACGTAGCTGCTGCCCTCACCATCTTGGCAGTCAAGTGATTTTACTGTCACAGTCTGAGAAGAAGCAGTGGAGCTTTAACTTTAAGAGCCTGATTCGGCAGAAGCTGGGCTATAACCTTAAGGATTTGCTATGAAAGGTGTGGCTTTTTCCTGTGGAGGGTGCTGTTTGCTCAACAGGCGGAAGAAAATAACCATTGCTGCCCCTCCTGCAGGTGATGAGAATTTACTCATTTGAACGCTGTCATTAGACATTTACGTGCTGTAGGCAGCAGGTTGCACTAAAATGGGGCACTGTCAAATGCACACACTGTCTGCATCGTGGAGAGAGCCCGTGTGTTCCCAAAAAAACCCTCCCAGAAACACCTGCACTGGTAAAATTGCATGTTGCCACCACAGAGACAAGGGTCTTGTTCCCAAGAACTGCTAGCCATGCCTTTAAACTTGAGATTCAGTGTAGATTGAGAGTAAAGAAACTGCTATTGTGTTAATGAAAGCTAAAGACAGCCCTGTGACTGTTACCACCTGATGGTCACTAAACAATCTACCTCAGACTCTCTTCTGTTTTGTCTGCAGACATTATGAAAGTGCACCTGAGGCTTCCCAGGTCCCCGACTTCAGTTCTCTTTCATCCTGTGAGGAGGACGGAGATTCTTCAGGTGGCCTTGGCACACGCTGTGCTTTGGAAGCACTAAAAGGAAACGCTTTTAAAAACGTGTATTTTAATGTTCATACAAAAGAGATTATTTTGAACAGTATTGTTACCAGATCACTAATTTGATATTTTAACTGTATAAATTTTTTTGGAACATATGTATATATAAAATAAACCATTTTATTAATTTTTAAGAAGTGCTAATCTGAGGAGTCTGTAGCGGGCAGCACTGAGTTCCTCCAGTTGTCTGCTACCAGCAGACTGAGGATATTTTTGTAAAACCAGCTGAACCTGGTCTTTCACATCCTCAAACACAGCTTGTGGTGTTAGCTGCAGAATGTGTTTGTACCCTGGAGCACCTGCCCAGGTGTCATTCAGCTTGGCCTCTGTGGGGTGCACATTTTTACTCAGTTTTGAGGGCACTAAGTTCCAGTTTACCAAACCCTTGGTTACCTGAGCTGGTATCTTCTCCTCTGTTCCTCTTAATTATTTTGTCCAAAGGCAATTCCATATATGACAGAACATACAAAGAAGACTGAAGCCACCTGCGTGTAATTTTTTTTCTCTTTAAAGCAGTACAATAATGTGCCACTATTAAGTGGCTGTTGGGATGAGTGTGTATTTTCAGTTGTTTGCTCATAACATCCTCTGATCCTCTAACAGCTTTCTTTAAAAGACAGGTTGAAGTTGTGCTCGTGTTAACTTGTGCTCTTGGCCTCGTATGGGACGTATCCCAGGGATTCCAGTAGACTGGCCAGGCAGGGAAACAGATTTTCGTGGTGAGCCTATACTTCTCTGTTCCTGCTGGTATTTTTAGTACAAACCAGCCTGTGAGACATCTTTTCCATCCGCTCTGAAGCAGTGGCTTTGGTTTCCTTGGAAGATGCAGTTTGACCATTGGAATAACACCAGTGAAATTCAAGAAGGAAATGAAATTCAAGAAGGAAATGAAATCCAGCAACAGCAAATCTCTGTCATGATGTATATGAATGAAGTGACATAGGGGAAAGCATTACTATAAATGTGCCCTGATTCTTAGAAGTAGCTTTTATTCATCTGTGCAGATGAATAAAAGTGAATATTTTTTTAAAAAACACTGAAATACCTTGGAATGACACAAAGGGGGATTTACTCCTTCAAAATTTCACATGGAAGCTGTTTGTCACCGTGATGGACCTCCCATGCCAAATGTTGGACTTAAAAGGGATTTTATTTACAGAGGGTCAGATATACTGTGCATACCTCGTTGTAAAATGGCCTGGTTAAATGCATCAAGTTGCGTGTAATGTGCTATTCTTGAAATAGTAGGTGGTAAGAGGAGACAGCTTTCTTCCACATAGTTAATGGCTGTTTAATTTTCATCACGGATTCCAGAGACACTCACTTGGTCATTGTGTGTCTGAACAGGGGCCAAATTTTTAACTAGTGACCTTCTTAGTGTGTAAATCTGCTCTTTTGGTGGGATGCAGTTGGCTGCCAAATCAGCTGCAGGGAGCTGGTAACTTTCATTCACTCATTTGGAATCTTGCACCTCAGAAGCTACAAAATACTCTATTCAAGTGCAAGCAGTGAGAATTTTCCCTTACCTTACCATTATCTTATCTGAATAGATTGAATTTGGGTTAGAATATTAGAGCAGCAGAAGCCATATAGTGAACTGGACGTGAGTCTTCATAAGAAGGAAGGAAGGAAGATGTCTTCAGGGGTCGTGTCACTGCAGAGATGAAGAAAAAGGAGCAACAGCAACTGATGAAGAGCACACACAACCCTGAATTCCACATGGAGCACAACATTGACATGGCTCATTTGAGAAACAGAAAATGCTCCAGAACCGGTTTAAGAAGATTCTTAATGGAGAGAATTCCTTGTGAGGCAGACCACAGTGCTGGACGAGGTGGGTGGGACATGCCTTGAACAAACGCAGTCCCAAGCTGTGGTGGCACTTCAGGGACAGCCAGGAGGGCCACGCTGGTGTCAGGCCTTGCCTTTCCTGGCACAGACCATGGCCCAGCAGCAAGAGCTTCGTCACCAGGGCTGTGACCTGTGTGTCAGGTGAGCCTCTTGCAGCAGGAGTGTCCCTCAGCAAGGGCTCAGGAGAGAAGATGGGTCCACTGGTGCTTCCTAGAATTGGAAGCCATTTGTGCTTTGATCAAACTGACATTTTTGAGCACTTATTTATGTAAAGTTGAAATAATGTGGCACAGTTGAATGTTGGGAAGTAGGGAAGAAATATGATTCTGTATTTCCCATAAGGAGCACTGTTTAACAATCTGGATCAACAAATTTAGCACTTGCCTTCCTTGGGTAGAAGAGTTGTGAGGTGCTTTGGAGTCTGGATACCTGTGTGAGTTCTGCTGTGTCCGTTTTCTGACCCTCTCTTACCTAGGCCTCCTCAGTGCACATTACTTTTATTTTTTTTTCCCTTGTAGACATCAAGGGTTTTTCCTCGTAAGCCCTGTAGCTCCCAGGCCCGTCACTATGGCAGGTGTCTCTTGGATGGTGCTGTTGCCAGTTTGGGGGCACAGTGCATTTATGGTGGGCACGTGTATTCCTGGCCAGGTTTAACTGGCATCGGAGAGTGATTGTCATCTTCCAAAATAGCAGCTGCAGAGGCCGTTACTGTGCTGTGGTCAAGCAATTGTATGTCTACCTTTGCAGGAAACTGTAAAAAAAAACCCAAACCTATTTTTGGAGGGTTTTTTTCATCTGGTAATTTTTCTCCAGGTTCTTCCTCTAGATTGCCTGGCTGAAATGGCAGCAGTATAGGCTGTTGAGTTTGATTTCTTTTGGTCTGTTTTTTAGTATCTACTGAGAAACTTCTGATGGAAAAATACAAGAAATGCATTATCTAACAGAAACAAACTGTTAAAAAAACCTATAAAGCTCCATTACAGTGTTCATACCAGCAACATGGCAACATCACACCTTTAGCAAATGGGCTTGAGAGTGCTTGACTTGAGAATGTGCAACCTAGTTAAGCAGAAAGCAAGGCCAAAGACACTTCAAATCTGGCAGAAAGGAGGTTTGGCAGAGATCTGAAGGAAGGATGTTAGTCACTGGATTTGAAATGAACTGCTGCTTGCAGGTCTGCAAAAACAAGTTGAAGTCTATCCTAAGTGGAAAAGAGGAAGAATGCCTTGGGAATTACCTTGTGGCCTGCAGGAATTGAACTGTATTCTAAATCTGAATCTTGGGATCATTTCAAGGAGGACAGACTAAACAAAAAATGTTGAACTTTACTGAAATTATCCATTCAGTTGAGCTGCAACCTGGCTTCTTGTTTCATCCCTGAAAGTAGACTGTTGGCTTGGCTTTGGCATTGGTGTTTTTCTTCTCTCAGTCTGTTATGTGGTGTTGTCTCTTCGTAAAGCAGCATAGCAGGGGAGCCCTGCTGTTGTCCATGGAGCTGGCAGGGGCTGTGGGAATAGTTGGTGGAAAAGGCAGTTGCTGCTTGTGTGCTTTGGGAAGGTGGTTCAACCTCACCTCTTCCATGTCAGAGCCTTCATTTTAAAAGTGTACGAGATGCTTCTCAGGGCTGCTACCACAGATCTGGTGCCTTGAGCAGCTGATTACTCAAGAGTTCAGAGGATGGATGTGCCAAGGAAGGAGTTAAATTGTACAGGCTTGTACAGCCTCGTGGTAAATGCTGGAGGGTATTTCCATAGGCAGTGGAAGAACTGAGCTGCACATGCCTTCAGCCACATGGCTTTGCCAGCAATGGGGACTGCTGGTACCATGTAAGGAAAATTGCCCTTTACCAGGAGCTAGGATGTGCTCAAAGCAGCTGCATATTTCTTCAGATTTTGAGCTTGGGCTGAAGCTCAAACAATTTTTATTGAAGTCCAAAAGAATAGTTTGGCCTGGGAAAGGCAGTGGAATGGAAACCTCCGATGAGATTTTTGCTGGAGATATGGGTTTTTTGAGAGCTTGGGGAAGTTTTATTTTCACATCTGCTGTGGGAATTTCACGGCTGTTTCCTAGTCCTGGATCAGCTCCAGCTGCAGTGGAAGTAGCTGGATCCTTGGCATTTGTATATGCTTGCTGTCATCTCAGTCACTGTCAGTCCTCTAATGCAAACAGTCTTGCATAATGTCCCTTAAAATATTGGACACCTCTGGCAATTTGCTGTATCCCAGTGCTCCACTTGCCACTGCTGAGCAGCTGGTAGGGACAGAGCTTTTTTGGGAATGATCCCCATGGTGTGTGCTCATTTACAAAGTACTTAGAGCCCTGCAGGATGTTGAACAGGAGGAGAGGGTTATAAAGCATTTTGGTAGTTACTAGGGCAAAGCTCTTTTTGTGTGGTCAGCCTGTTTCTTGTCATTTACTTCAGAGTAGGTGCATATTTTAATGTTAAATTGTATTTGTAAGTATTTAATATATAGAATATATCAGAGGGGTTCAGTCTTTTGTAAAGGATGGGGTTGGGAGACTTCCCGCCCCTTGCTTCATCTGGCAGCTGTGAGCGATGTGTTTGTGCAGAGGTGGCCCTTGCAGAGAAGGATGCTGGGCTGTGCTCAGGTTTTCCACAGGGAGGGACTGCTCTGGAACCATCTCAGGTCTTCGATATGTGACAATAGGTAACTGGAGCTGATTTTTGCTGGGTCTGTGGAAATGCACTTACTGTTTCCTGAGGTGGTGGTAGCAGTGTGAGCAGTTCCTGTCTGGGCACAACTTCCAGAGCTGTGGAGGCTGTCGGGGTATTTGGGGTTTGAGCAGCCACAGGTCTGGTCAGAGCACACTGCTGTAGTGGCTGCCTGATCCTGTGGCAGTGGATGTCTCAGGGCTCCAGGGTGCTTTCTTAAGTAGGACAGAAATAAAAATGAGCCCTGTTCCCCAAGACTAGAAAGTGATTTAAAAAAAAAGGCATTTTGCTGATTGCAGATGATTATAATGCAGCTGCTCGACAGTGACATCTCAGCCATGGAAAAATAACATTGATTCTTTGAGCTGTTTTCCAGTCTGCACAGCATATTAAAACCCTTCATGCACAGCTGGCACATTTAACTTTGATTATGTCGTTGAAGTGACTGATCTGAGAGCAGCCTGGATCCCAGTTGCTTGCAGAATTTGAAAATAAGATTGTTCCAATTCATCTGCAGTTGGTTATTTTGGAAGAGAGACAAACTATCCTGAGCACTTTTAGGACTGCTAATTAAAGTCTTGTGGCTCTCCTCTGAGTGAATCTTTAAAGATGGATGGAGGGACTTACCCAAGGTCATATAGTGTGTCACTAGCAAAGATGATTATAAAATGTGTGCCCTAATTTGGTCTTGCACACTTGAATTATTTCCCTGGTGTGGACAACCCCAACACAAACCAACACACTGGCTGCTGGGCACTTGTACATGTCATTGGGTTCCTTTTTCCCTGTGCTTTTCCACGTGCCAGCCTGGGTCTGGCACGGGAGCAGCGTGAGGTGGAGACAGGACAAGCTGCTTACTGCTTCCACACAGAGGTGGCTGCAGTGGGTGCCTTCTTGCTGGAAGTGTATTTCCGGGGCCAGAAAAAAGCAGGAGCTTGGAAAGGAAGATAGGAGGGCTGTAGAGAAGCTGCCCAACCCTGTAGGCACTTGTGGTGGTACTGCCTCTTCATCAGTTTGGCTTCTGACCCGAGCTGCTCCAGCACCTTTCCTTTCCCAGCTGAGTGAAAGCGTGTTTTGAAATGCTGCTGGCATCCGTGGGTTCAGGGCTCCTCCCTCCGCACACACAGAACTTAGAAGCCGCTATCCAAGATGATCATTAGTGGAAAGGAGACGGTGAGGGACTCGGGAGCTCTGGAAGAGGCTGTTTTAAGTGTATCACGTCCATCAAACCCTCCCGCAGGAGTTCTGTCAGAGAACAGGAATGCCTGTATGCGGTGGCAGAGTGTGGCTGGCTGGGAGCTGGATGTGGGCCGGACATGCCGGGGCTCGGCGAGCTGGGAGGGCTCTCACCGAGCTGCTGCTGCGGCAGCCCCTGCGGCTTCCAGCAGGTGAAACCGGGTCAGAGCGACTCCTGGGAACTGTCTGTGAATTCCCCGCAGGAAAGGCAGTCGCTGGTGAGTCACGGCCCAGGCTGTGATGGGAAACGGTTGCTGGATAATAGGTTGAGTGATGGTGATGGCTTTTCTTCACACATCAGGACCCTGAGAAGGCTCTGACCTTGTGGGGCAGCTGAAAGCTGTTTTTTGTCGGGGTTCCAGGTGGTCAAAGCTGAATTCCTGCAGATGCAGATAAAACAGGCTCTCCTTCCCAAGGTCTGCCTTGCACCCCTGGACTTGGTGTGCCCACTGTTGAAGGGAGAAGGGGTTGTGAAAGTAAGGAGATGAAAGGGACAGCTCCTGTCATGATAGGAAACCAGAAAGAGGTTGAAAGCCTTTCCCCGTTCATCCTCAGGCACGAGGTGGGAGCTGCTCTGAGGGAGTGACCAGCGGTGAATTTGGGAGGTCGGTGCTGTGCTCAGTGCGCGGGGCCCTGCAAGGGGGGTTTAGTGCTGTGGAGTGCTCTGCTCTGTCTGGAGCTCATCTGACGTGACTCACTCCTTACTTCACTGCTCCTGTTTTAACTTGCACTTCATCTCTGTGGAGCATCCCGTTGCTTTGCTCCCGGAATGTGGTGGGGTTGAGCCTCAGGTCTGCCCCTCTCAAGCTCTGCGGTTGCTGCTTGAGCACAAGAAGCAAAGGCAGAGAAGAGAGTGCCTTGCAGATCTCCCCTGCCCACTGCTCCCATGCTGGGAAACAGATCAGGCTCTTTCCATGGTTGTCCCCTCTGCCAGCCCAGGACAACCCAAGGCAGCAGCATGGCCATGACCGTGCTTGACCACCAGCAGACCTGGGGTTTTTAATCAGCCCTGGTGCACCCTGTAGGATATGTGGGTCCCTCCCGTGGGAGATGAACATGGGCCTCACTCTGCTGTGGTTTTTCCTTTGTGATCTGAAGCTGCTGTATTCAAAGAGATATGGAAGGAGCAGCCAGCTCCAGCTTCAGAGTGGTGGTGGTGACTTGACATTGAAATGGTGCCACCATCCCCAAGGTCTCTCAGCAGAGATCTGTGTGTGACAGAAGGCTGTAGAGCAGCATGGTGGCCTTGGGCAAGGAGGGAGCATTATTTGGCCCCTTCTCTCCCCTCCGCGTGCTTTGCATTGTGCTGGGGAAGTGGTGCCTCCCTGGGATTGCCCTCGCTGGGGGCTCACCCAGGCTTCCAGGTGCCTCGGAGGCACTGGTAATGGCCCAGGGAGTGACAGCTTGGTGTGGATGTGGGGAAGAGAAGGCCTTCTTTGGAGTGCCTGCCCAAATGGCTGCTCCAAAACCGCTTTGGGATGCGTCTTGTTTTGTGCACTTCTCCATCCGGGATGGGGAATAAATCACTGCGTCAGCATTTGCTGTGCACACGGGACGCTCCTCCTGCATCCTGCACTGCAGCAGAGACCTCGTGGGGCAGGGACAAGGGATTCTGGAGCAGCCTGGGGCTCCGAGGACATCAGCACTGGCGTTTTGTGTCTGGCCCTGAACTGCTCTAAAATACACAGCAGAAGTACCTTGGGGGAGGAGGGGAATATTTTCTTTGCTTTTTTTTTTTCCTGGAATCCAAAGTGAAGTGCCCCTGCAGCACAGCCTGCCTCCAGCAGATCCTGGGGAAACTGGTTCAGCCAGCACCAGTCTGGGCAGGGAGGGGACTGCCAGTGCTGGGTGCTCTGCCTGGCAGCACTGGGATATGAACTGGGAATAAACAGCCACATCTCTCTGTGTGGGGGGCTTTGGGTTCCCTAGGACCACTGGCATACGATGAGCCATTGATAATCCAAATGTCACCTTTGAATTTTTTTATCTCTCTTCCCATTAAAATGGCCTGGGAAGCTGTGACACCACACAGTCTGGGCCCCTGCCAAGGAGCCCTGGAGCTTGTGTTCCTGCTTGCGCTGCCAGGCTCCCGGCTGCCTCGCTGCTCTGTGAACTCCCATTTGCCTTTCTTGGCTGGAAAAAGGATTAAGTTAGCAGGACAGGAAAATTAATTAGCTGCCATTTTAAGGATGTAGCTTTCGTCGCAGTCCAAAGTGTTTTGAAATGGCATTGTGTCACTGAGATCAACCTGGGCTTGATTAAAAGGCTTTTACCTGCCGGAATATCAGATTTATTTCCGCCAGGGTTCTGCCCCTGGTGATTATGGCTTCAAGGTGAACCTCAAGGCCAAATCCAAGGAGCGTTTTGCCTTTGCTGTTAGTGCTGGCTATGGAAAGCTGGTACCAAAGTCTTTTCTTCTTGTTTAACATTCAAAATAGCCTTGCTTTGCCCTTCCCCTCTGCAGGCAGCCTGCCAGCCTGCCACAGCACGGCCAGGACAGCAGGGAACTGCAGAGCTTCTCAGCCCAGCTGAGGGGCTTCCCACAGGGAGCCCGGGGGCAGTGCCGTGGCCCCGGAATCTGTGGGGTGAGCCTCAGCCTTCCCGAATCATCTGGTGGAAAACTGCTGCCGTTTGGTGCAGGTGGCCTCCAAAGGGAGTAGAAGTGGTGCCACTCTTGGTGGGGGGGGCTGTATCCAGCTGGAGGATGTCCCCACAATTAAAGTCCTTGCTGAAGGTGTCAGAGATGGAGAAGGGCAGCTCTGCTGCAGTGTGGTGAAGGGCGAGAGAACCCAAACCGTGGGAAGCAAGTGATAAGGAAGCCAAAAATCATCAACAGAAAATCAATAGAAAGTAATCATCATTCTCTGCTTTCTCCTGCGAGGGGAACTGTGTGGGTGCTCCAGAGCACCTGGAAGGGGCTGTTAGCTGCCAGCTTTCCCGAGAAAGCTGTGCTCCAGCTTTGGGCAGCAGTGGGGCACAGAGCATATGGGTCCTGGCACCAGACTGCAGCGATGGTTCCGTCTGGGATGTGTGGAGGGGACACATCAGATGTGTGACCAGGAGGGATTTCCACACATGGTGCTGCAGTTCAGCCATCACTGACCTCTAGAATAAGTACTTCTGCCAGCTGCACTTCCATTCCGGCCTCACATGGAAGGGCTGCACCAGTGACCGATCTCTCAGACAAACTGTGGTCCCCATCCCCTCACCTGCAAGGGTGTAAATGACTCCTGCCCTCCTTAGCAATTCCCCACTGAGCTCTCACTAAAATAGTTCAAAAACCCAGCAAAATGAATGCAGATTAAACTGGCTACTTCAGCAATGAATGGAAAGCACCAGCACCTATTTTTTATTTTACTGTTTAATGTAGTAGAAATATCACGGCTTGTAGCCAAAGCAATTCAAGATGTGATGGGTGTAAATGTGCATTGGGCGAGGCTGGAAACTCTCCAGTCTAATTCAAGAAACGCTTGGCTCAACTCTTGCTTTGCTTTTGAAGAAGAGAAGCTCATCTGTGAAGAACCCCACACTGCAAGGTAAGCACGAGGTGGCTTTGGGAGCTGGTTAAGGTGCCCCTTCCCAGAACACCGGTTTTACTGGTGTTTTTACCCCGTTGTATTGTGTGCTGGATGCAGAGCTGCAGCAGCACAGAAAGCAGATGAGGGGTAAGTCTGTTGCTCTCTCTGGTGCAATCCTGATGGATGCTGTTGTTGAGCAAACTCCTCCAGTGCTTTGCTAACTTTTCAACCTCCCCCAGTGGAAAAGCAGAGCAGGGAGTGAAAAGTGATCTTGCTCAAGTCCAGGATTTTAACTATCGCCAGCCCCGGGAGCAGCCTGAGTGTTTCCCCCAGGGCCTGTTGCAATACCAGACCTTGCAGGAGCCTGTCCCGTGGGCTGGCAGGCGATTAGCACATGGTAGAAAAGCCTTTACTGTGGTTAAATTGAAGACAGAAAATATGTCAGCTCTGCCAGAGAGGATGACGAGGAGCCTCAAAGGCAAGCAGATCCCCAGGCTGGTAATACTTCCCTCCTAAATGTTTTACTCAGCTACTTGCAGCTATTTTGATCCCCCCTACTGATCTTACCTCCCAATAATGAACACCAGGCCAGACAGCACTTTCACACAGAGCTGCCATAATTAAAGCAATCACCTCACGTCAGTGCTGGGCAGTCACTTTTAAATAGTCACTGACCAGGGATTTGCTGCAGCAGGCTCCAGGATGGTCAGAAATAAACAAACAAACACTTTAAGGATATCAATTTTTATTTGACATTGTGAGATCAATAAGAAAAAATAATTTGTACAGCTTTGTGATAGAACCGTTGCTGCTGCAGAGTGAGGCTACTCCTCACGAGAAGGGCCCTGACACAGCCACGGGGTGCTCCCAGCAGGACCTGCTCTGAGCAGCAGGGGACATTCTCTACCTCCCTGTCCCACAGCAGCACCTCCGGCCTCAGGCGGGTCCCTGTAGCCTTCCAGCAGCACAAATGGGGCTTCTCAGACATTCCGTGTGAGCAGCTCTGCTCTAAGACCCTCTGCAAAGGGCTCAGTGCAGCCATGGCTGCAGGACCCATCTGCTACAGTGGTTACTGTGCTCCTGCTGTGCTTCTCCCTCCTTCTGCTAATTCTGTCTCTCCTCTGCCCCACAAGGTCACCTGGCCCATGTTCAGCCTCCCCTCTGTGCAGCAGCTGCCGCACAGCAGCCCTATTCCCCAAGGGAACAGCTCTGTCCACAATGGAGAGATGACCCAATACTATTTCCAAGGCCTTTGGTGCTGGCAGGAGCTGATTTGTGACACCAGCAAGAGGGGAACCAGGACACTTTAGGAACTAATCCTGCAGCTCAGATGCTTTCAGCTGGCAGAGTAACCCTTTCTAATCAAACCCAGATGCTTAAGAGTGATTGTAGAGCAGCAGCCACGGATATTGCTCGAGCACTGGGGCACCCACTCCATAGGACGGGCAGAGCTAGAAAAAGAGGCTTCAGTTTACACAGTATTTTTGCCAAGCTTTTTGCCTTTCACAGTTGTTAATAGTTTAAAAAAATCCCAAACACAACTCAACAGATGCCAGGACAAAAGGCTAAGTTTCCACTGTGCCAGCGAAACATCCTCAAACCAGGCAAAATTCTTGCTGGCCCCACCAGTATCTCGACCTACCCTCCCTTTGCTGCATCAGGGAGGTGAAATACCAGACCAAGAGAGATTTTAGCATTGATTCAGCCCCTGAAGGGAGATAAGAATTTAGACATAAGTAAGAGTTAAGGACAGTATGATCAGTTCTAATACATGAAATCAAGACAGTAATCTTAAATCAATGAAGGGCTCGCAGGAAAAAATGAAGGTGAAAGGCTCTGTTGGCAGAAGAGGGGTAGTTGTCCTGGATTAGTGCCAGCAAACAGAGCAAGCTGCTGGACCCTACCCCTGGATCACTGACAGAAGGGACAGTTCTTACTGATACTTAAATATGAAGATGACTTGGCGGTTGTACCTGGTGCCAACACCATGTTCAGCACGTTCACAACGTTCAACATACCCCAGTTTGCAGCCGGAGAACATGGACCCAGGGGGTGAGCACGGAGTGTGGCAGATTATCTACGTGAGCTGCCTCCCCCACACAAGCACCAATGCACAGCCACAGCCCAGGCAAGCTGGGGCAACTTACATGAAACTAAGGAGGGCAACAAGGAAATAACATGGTAATGAAAAACCAGGAAAAAAAGAATAACCCTTCACACAACTGTTTTCCAGCACTGTAAAAAAATAAAAATGAAAGCAATCTTTTTGACTTCCCCTGCCACACCGTGCTGGTGTCCCACAGGCGTTCTAGGATCAGGTGTTGCCCCTTTTCCTGCTGTTCAGTGATGCAGTGCACACAGCATTTCTGAGGGGGTCCATAGACTGTAGTGCAAGCAAACTGAGAAAATAAATACACTCAAACATTCCCTCCTGTCAAAGAACATTAATTGCAGGAAAAACTACCTTGCTTTTTGTTTTAACTGAAGTTAAGTCAGCTGCAACTTGTTTTAATATCTGAAACTTTGAAGATGTGTTTCACAGCATAACTGTAGAATTTACACTGCATTGCCAATCCGCAATTCGGTCATTCTCATTAACAGTGTACAAAGAAGGTCATTAGTTTATATATATATATATATATACTTTATAAAGTCTGGAAGATCAATATAAATACTGCTCCAGAAATTAAAAAAGTGTTTACATCCCCGACTTGAATATTACATCTCAGTGTCCTGGGTTATTGGTATCATCTGTAAAAGTCTTAGCGGCGCAGAGGTTCAAGTTTTCGAAATTTCAGTGCCGAGCTGGATGACAAAGCATCTTGGTTTGAAGAAGAATTCACTGTGTCTGGGGACTGGAACAATACTCTACCACGATGATTAAATACATAAAAAGACGGATGGTTCCTTAATGTGTCAAATGTCCTTCAAAATAAATGTAAAAAGCCAAGGTTACTACTCTCTCAGAGCAGGGAGTTTAGAACAGTCAGTCTGGGGCATATTGAATTTAGACACAGAAATACAAGTTTTCAATCCAAAACTCTTGCTTGCTTTTAAGTTTCCTAAAAACACTGAGGAAATACACAGCTAGTTGTGAAAAAGACCACAAGATGTCCACGTCACAAACCTCCCCTTCCTTCCTTGAGCTCAGGGGCAGCCTGTGGATGCTGCCTGCAGACACACCATGTGCCAGCCTTAGTTCAGCTGTCACTTGTGGTAACACCTTGATGACATTCAGCTTTCCATCCCCCTGGGTGCCTCAAGCCAAAGGCTTTAGGTGAACACTCTGAAATACAATTATGTCAACTTTTTCACTTTCCATACTCCCCCGTGGTTTTGGAAATGGCCAGAGAGGCAATGTCTGCCCATCTGATTTCCTATCAGAATCACAGAATATTCTGAGTTGGAAGGGACCCACAAGGATTATTGAGTCCAACTCTGAAGTGAACAGCTTATACAGAGGTTGAACCTATGACCTTGGCATGCTCTAACCAACTATCCTCTTCAAAATCTTGATTCAAAATCCCTTATTTTCTGAAAGTCTTTCACACGTCCTGCCTTGAATATACTGTGTGAGATTCAAGTGACTCAGACTCTCATGAGGAAGCAAACACAAGCAGAGTGTGAGCCAGGCCCTGCAGTCTGAGATCATGTCACGACAACAGGTGGTGATTCCTGAGCCCTACTTCCCACAAGCACATTTCATTCCTCTACCAACTCTGCACAGCAGGATTTGGGATGAGGAAAAGCAAGAAGTTTATTTAACTTCTGCCTGTTATCTAACTCTCCCTAAAACTCAAGACACTGCTGGCTTTCCCAAGTGTGGCTCTTCCCCTCAGGTCACTGCCTACAACATGCATTGAAGGACTGAGCTAAAGGTGAGTGATTTCAGGGTGCAGTTTGTACAGAGAAGCAGATACCGGTGCGTACAAAAAGAAGAAATAAAACATACTTATTTTTGAGTTCTGAAGTGGCATCCATGTCTTTAAACTCTCCTGCAATATGTGCTATCCCATAGCAGGTGACTGCAAAGGCCAGCAGAGTCTGCAGGACTATCTGCAACAGAAGGAGCACAGCACAACACACACATCACTGAGCGTTCTGCATGCTTACCAGAAAATCTCAGCTTTCTCACAGTGTCTCTTGTGCTTTTCATCCACTGACAGCAAATAGAGGTGGGCAATCCAGCAGTGGGGAAACTGAGGCACAGGAGAACTAAAAATCCCTATTTGCATAGCAAAACTCTGGCAGAGCTCCAGCTGCCCCAGCACAGGTCTGAGTTGCACCAACTGAATCGATTCACACGGCTCCTCAGCAAGAGCCTGAGACCAAACACTGTGATCCTGTGCACTCCAGGATCCAAACTCCTGCCAGGAACACACCGTGGAGCCCCGGGCTAGGCGCCGTGCCTGGCTCTCCTGGCACCTGATCTCCCCGCCCTTCTGATTAAGGAGAAAGGGAACAGACAACTGAAGTGGAAATTTGAAAAGCAAGCAAATAATGTAAATAAAATCCCCCTTCCTGAAGCAAGCTGTGCTGGGATCAAACAGGCACACAGTCACACTGGATAAACACGTGTCTACCAACCAGAGCCAGAGGGTGCAGGATGTTTATGCTGCAAAGGAGGTGATGGATGCAAAAGCTCTCTGAGCTATGTTCAGGGAATCCCGGACAAGATGCTCCAGGATAGTTCTAAAGAGGGAGGTCTGGACCTGAGGTTTGATTTCACTGACAACTACAGCACACTCAGGAAGTTGGGATGGAAAGTGTGGTTCTTTTTGACAGTGGGAGCTCTGATGAAAGCGCAGTTTAAAAACTACTTTACCCTTAATGCTTGCCTAGCACATTACAAGGAACCAATTGAGAGACTAAACCACCCCACAGTTACACCTTTCAAACACTGCAAAAACTTACATCTATAGGCAACGTTTCATCTTCCTTTTCTGTCAACCTCATGTAAGAACGATCTACAAAACAGAAACACACGCACGCATCAAACACACTGTGTATGCAAAAAACAGCCCGGCAACACAAAACCCCCAGAGAAACGGCTGTAGCTGCGAGAAACGTGTCAGCCCCGACCCTCCGCGGGCAGCTGGGCCGCCCCTGGTGCCGCTGTGAGGCTCCGCTGCTCCGGAGCACGGCTGGCCCTACCCCAAGCAGCCGGGATGGAGGCGAACCGTGCGGACGGGAGGCAGCGCGATGGCAGAAGCCAGGCTGAAGCCGCGACCCGGCGGGCGGCAGCTCCCCCTTGCCACCTTTCCTCTTTCCCTCCCTTCCCGGCTGCTGTGGCGCCCGCACGGGGCGAGCCTCGCGCCCCTCCCGGAACCTCCGCTCTCCCCGCAGCCCGCCCCACAAGGACAGGGCCGCCCCCGCCGGCGGGCTGGCGGCTGAGGACGATGATGATGCCGGCCCGGCCCGGCCCCGGGAGCTCCCCGGCGGCCATGCGGGGGTGCCGGTGCCCCGGGGCGCCCCGGCCCGCAGCCCCGGCAGTGACTCACGCTGAGCCGCGGAGAAGGCCGCGTGTGCCAGGGCGAACAGGCCGAGCCCCACCAGCCCCTTCCACACCGACCCCGCCGCCATAGCCGCCCGCCGCCGCCAGGGCGCCCCGGCGCAAGGTGATGATGTCACCGAGGGGGCGGGGCCAGACCGCGCCCGAGCAGTGCGGGGTGTGCAAAGGAGGCGTGGCTTCAGCGGCAGGGGGCGTGACCACCCCACCGCTTTCCCACGCGGGGCCATTGATAAAATGCGAGGGAGTGAGTGGACCCCGGGAGCCGGGGATGGTCCTGGGGGGCGGCTGAGGGAGAAGGGGGCCATCACCCCCCGAGCCGCTACCGCTCCTTCCACCTGGCCAGGCCGGATCCCTTCCAGCCGAAAACAGAGCGTAGGGCCAGTGGTGCCCGAGTTAATTCCCGCTTTGAAAGCTTAAGAAACCGGTGCAAGAAAAAACGGGGTAAAGGGATGCACACAGCACGTGCAGGAGGGACGCCCCTGGCCGAGCCAGGCTTGGGGCAAAGCAAAGAAACACCAGGGTCCCACACAGCTAAGCGTCCTGGGTCTCCCATGCCCCCAAGGCACAAAGGCAATTCTTTGAGGGCGTTTCCTGCAAGTCACCTTTAAGTTGATCATTGGCATTTATTACAGCCCTTGCCCCACCGGCTCCACGCCCCTATTTCTTAGTAAACAAGGTGGGAAGTTTACCCTGATCCCCCTTCGGGGCTGACGGCAGCTCTTGGCACCATCCGCATGCCCTGGCACGGTGTGAAGGCGCGACCACCCTCCAGGCTCCCCCTGGACCCCGTGTCCCCATGAGCCCGGGCCGCGGTGTGTCCTGCAGAACATCCCTCCAAAGCACCCCGCGCACAAACAACACCCGCTGCTGTGCGTGGCCGCGCTAAAGTACCTTGCACCAAGTCTGTCTGGGGATTTCTTTTCCCTCTTGCAAACCCCCTTGAACTCTGATCACCTTTCCCCTTCTTGCACACTTCTTCGTCCCCCGCATCCCGTTCCCTAAGACTCGTCCCAGCCTCGCCGGGGCTCATGGCACCCAGGGCTCATCGCAGTCCCCGTGGCACTGCCAGGCACGCCTTTCCCTCGCAAACCTCGCCTTACGAGCTCCCCAGGGCCGCCCTTGTCCCCTGCTCCCCGTGCCCCCTTTCCCCGCTCCGTCGCTGCCAGCCCACCCCCGCCCGCTGCCGG